>CM065599.1:41545753-41848253 GCA_033119425.1 Bufotes viridis
TGTCCAAGTTATATAAAACTCTCTGGATGGCAATCCTTAGCCTAAAACAACAAATGCATGGATACTCACCTGTTTTAGGTTTCTTCAAGCACAGTGCTCTGGTCCTCACCAATGCTGATGTCATCTTCTTGGCTTCAACTGTGATGTTCCATGCACAGGTTACTGCTGCAGTCTATCGCTGGCATCAGCCATGCACAGAACATCTCTGCTGAGGCCAGTAAATGGCTGCAGTGGTGACCTGTGTGCACAGAACGACACTGCAGCAGCCAGGAAAACAAACAGCAGCATTAAGGACCAGACTGCATTGCAGTAAATAGCAGAGGAGAAAAGTGAATATATGCAGTGCCCCAGACCTGAGTGTATCTGCAAATGGTGCATTCCAGCAGAGTTAATAACTCTGTTCCTCTTTTCTCAGTGAGAGTGGGATCGTCCTGCCTCCTGCAAGGAGGGGGAGTTTCAGTCCATTCAGAGAGGCAATAGAGAGCACATTCGAGAGCTCCTACTCCAAGTGACTGTGTCCAGTTTTCCTGTGAGACATTCACTCCAGGAAATTTCCAGAATCAAGAATGTTGTTTCCAAGAAGCTTCATAAGTTTACACAGCAGAATGATAATAAAAACCACAGCTTCACAGACCATGATGCCGGTGAGGGAAAACAGATTAAACACCCATCACTTAGAATAACCACCAGGCGATGCTAACTTAAAGCCTGAATCTCACACTGGAGATCTAAATCCACAAGTGGCTGCAAGCATCATTTAATTGCCACCAACCAGCCACCATTCCTCCCCATCAGGTTCCAGAAACTGCACTTTGTACCTACTACTGCTAGATGTGCCACAAGTTATACTTTGCACCAAGTAAAGAAAGACAGTTCTACTTCTGGCCTGATTCTAAACTTTCACTGCACTGAACCGCAGAGAGCAAAGGCCTGAGGGAGTTCACCGTGACATAACACTTCTCCAGGACCACTACTACTCTCATCCTCTGCACTGGGTCCTCAGGGGCTCACTGCATATATGTCCAGTATTTTCTCAAGTATGTATTCAGCACTGACACTAATTGCTTTCTTTCTCATAGTATATCTATGTAGGCTACACGGGGCTTGAAATTGCTCTTAATTGTAGATTTGGGTTATGCAGGAATAAAAAAAAAGTTATCTATGAAATCCTCATCTGTCTTGCGGCTGTGCAGGTAGCAATGCAGTTCATCTGCGCCTCGAAGCATCTTCCACCGTTGTCATGGTAATCGTGCCGTTGCTGAAAGAGCAGGCTCGGTATGGAGAGATGCGATTATTATTTATCTGTCTGTACATTTGTTATTCAAGAATAATGATATGAGAACCTGTAGAAGCAGCAATGGCGGCAGCAAGGTCGCCATTATGTGTTTATCGCTGCAAGACGCTCTGTGCTTCCTCATCATTCCTGCCTTTGTGAACTGAAGACTGAGCGGCATTCATCAGACCTCATGGCGTCATGACAAAACGTGCAATTCTGATATTTCTACAGTGTGTCCGAAACGACAGATGTAAATCTGTTTGCGTCATGATATGCCATTTTATTAAACTGTCTTAGCATGAGCACTATGACAAAATGGAAACCGGTGGACTGTCCCTAAAACCGAGGTGCTTTTACAGTGGACAGTTCTTTTCTTACACGAGAGCGCCATCTTGTGTACATGCAAATAAATGCACTACCTAGGTCTGCACTGCTCTGTTTTCCAGTACAAGTCACACACACATCATTTAGGGAATTTTGTTAACATCTTTTCAATTCTCGTCATTTCAAAACTAGTTTATGAATGATGGGTTTATAGTTAGAAGTATATTTGGGGAACGAGTGACAACAGAGGAAGGCACAGTCTCCACAAAGCATAAATGCTAGTCTCCCAACCCTCCCAGATTCACCAGGACAGTCTTGATTTTTTACCACTGTCTCAGGAAAGCTGCCACATGTTCCAATTTTAACGGCATCTGTATCCTCAGAACACAGATTCTAGCAGGGAGTCATCAGGTCCCTGCGCAACCATTCACCCTGTGATCTCTGGTGCAAGCAAATGCAATTCAGTGACATCATTGCACCTGCTGAACTGACCCAGAGAAAGCACAGCGTAGGGGGTGATGTGCTTAGTTAGTTACGGCAATGGGGCTAGGCGAGTATAACTTTTATTGTTTTGATAAAACAACAGGGGCATCACTATGGTGTCTGTGGGAATCTTTAAGGGCATCATTAGTGTAAGTGGCCATCCTGTTATGACAGTCTCTAAATAAGCATCTTTATTGTGTGGGGGGACAAAAGGGGCATTAGTATTGAGAGTGTATACTTAAGGGACATTTGTCCTGTGTTTGGGGATAAATACGGGCATTCTTACTTTGAGGGGGCACCAAAAGGGCATAACTACTGTGGAGGGGGCACTTAAAAGACTTTATTACTCTACAGGGGGCAGAAAGAATGTGTCATGACTGTGGGGGCAAAAATGGGCCTAAATAAGATTGTGCGTGTATGGATAGATCTTTGGCAGGGTTGGAGGAACAGCATAAAGATGTTTTCCAAGAGTTTTTTTTTTTTTTTTTTTTTTTATTATGACCGATCCTCTGGATAGGTCATCAGTATCTGATCAGTGGGGGTCCGACACCTAGGACCCAGGCGATAAGCTGTTTGATAATGCTTCAGCTGTCACAGAAGAGCTATGGCCTTCTCCAGCTTTTCCTAGGCCATGTGAGGTCATGTTGATCGGTCACGTGGCCAGGGAGCAGCTGAGCCCCATAAAAGTGAATGGGGCAGAGCTGAGATACCAAGCACAGCCGCTATACCAAAAAATGCCACACCACAGGATTTGTCCCTCTTTTCATTCTTTGAACGTTCGGTAGTCAGATACAGTACATCCATTCATCACTGACGCCAGTTGCTTCATTTCTGTTAATATATCTATGAAGGCTACACAGGTCTAAGGCGTACATTTGGGTTATACAATAATTAAAAAGGTTGCCTATGAAATCCTCATCTGTCTTGTGGCTGTGCAGGTAACAATGCAGTTCATCTGCGCCTCGAAGCATCTTCCACCGTTGTCATGGTAATCGTGCCGTTGCTGAAAGAGCAGGCTCGGTATGGAGATATGCGATTATTATTTATCTGTCTGTACATTTATTATTCAAGAATAATGATATGAGAACCTGTAGAAGCAGCAATGGCGGCAGCAAGGTCGCCATTATGTGTTTAACGCTGCAAGACGCTCTGTGCTTCCTCATCATTCCTGCCTTTGTGAACTGAAGACTGAGCGGCATTTATCAGACCTCATGGCGTCATGACAAAACGTGTAATTCTGATATTTCTACAGTGTGTCCGAAACGACAGATGTAAATCTGTTTGTGCCGGGATAAAATACATCACCACCTGCAGCACAACTGCACCCACATGTACGTGTGATATAGACCGACTATGGATAGATAGATATGAGATAGATAGATAGATAATTGGGTTCAGCATCAGCACCGTGTTGAAATAGAAAACGGCGGACTGTCCCTGATACTGAGGTGGTTTCACAGTGGACAGTTCTTTCCTTACACCAGAGCGCCATCTTGTGGACATGTAATTGAATGCACTGCTTAGATTTGTGCTGCTCTGTTTTGCAGTAGATCACACATACATCGGGCTAATTTGGGATGTCTTATTAACCTCATCCCTGCAAATTATCATAATTTCATGAAGTAGTTTATGAATTGTTAATACATATTTACATGTGATAACTAACCAGCATCAGATATAAGAAAGGAGCAGTCGGTCCAGTAAAGTAACTTAAAGCATACATGCACACTTCCCAGCCATCCTGGATCCAGTGGGACAGTCGTGGATTTCCCAAAGGCTGCCATATGTCCAAAATTCAGATACAGTTGATTTCAGCGGAGAAGCTGTCCATACCCTAGCATTTATTACGTGATTCAGACAGGCATGATGCAGTGATATCACCACATCTGCTGTACTGAGCACTAGCCGGTGGAGTCTTGTTGAATGATGTGCCCCCTTTCCCTGAGGAATGGGGCTCAGTGACTATTACTTTAATTATGATAATAAAACTACATGGGCTTCGCTATTGTGTGCGGGGCTCTAAGGGTCATCAATATTGTGAAGGGCACTAAAGGCCATTCACTCCAGTATCAAGGTCATTAGAGTCTTCTTACTGTGATGAGGCACTAAAGGAGTTTCACTAATGTGAGGGTGCACAGCAGAGCATTATACTGGGAGTAGGGCACTGAAGAGCCATTCTTGCCATGTGTGTAAGGGCGCAAAAGAGGCATCAGCACTGCATGTGGACACTATTACTGTATACCATACAGAAAGGGCACTATTATATTGTGGAGAGAAAGAGGCACCATTACTGAGCAGGTAAAGTAAAAATTTACTTTTCATTAACTGGAGAAATTTTGATTTGATTGAATAAAAAAAAAAAAAAAGTGCTTAGTCCTATTTATCTGAATTATATGTCGGAAAAAGTAGAACAGGTGATTCATAATTGATGTGCTCATTTGGAGATCCATATTTTACACCAGACAATTGATGTAAATTACGGTAATTGATAAATCACCAGATACAGAAACAAAGCCTCTCTTTCCCGCCACATAGTATGCAGTTGCAAGAAATAGTATGTGAACCCTTTGGAATGATATGGATTTCTGCACAAATTGGTCATAAAATGTGATCTGATCTTCATCTAAGTCACAACAATAGACAATCACAGTCTGCTTAAACTAATAACACACAAAGAATTAAATGTTACCATGTTTTTATTGAACACACCATGTAAACATTCACAGTGCAGGTGGAAAAGTATGTGAACCCTTGGATTTAATAACTGGTTGAATCTCCTTTGGCAGCAATAACTTCACCCAAACGTTTCCTTTAGTTGCAGATCAGACGTGTACAACGGTCAGGAGTAATTCTTGACCATTCCTCTTTACAGAACTGTTTCAGTTCAGCAATATTCTTGGGATGTCTGGTGTGAATCTCTTTCTTGAGGTCATGCCACAGCATCTCAATTGGGATGAGGTCCAGAAGGCGTATTTTCTTCTGTTTAAGCCATTCTATTGTTGATTTACTTCTATGTAATGTTGAGCGAACAGTTCGAGCATAGTTCGGGTTCGTACCGAATTTTGGGGTGTTCGGGACACAGACCCGAACCTTTTCAAAAAAGTTCGGGTCCGGGTCCATTGTTCGGCGATTTCTTCCCGCTTTCTGAAGGGCTGCACAGCAGCCAATCAGCTAGCATTTTACTTCTTGCCTTAAGAGCCCAACACAGCCATGCCTACTAATGGCATGGCTGTGATTGGCCAAGTGCAGCATGTGACCCAGCCTCTATTTAAGCTGGAGTCACGTAGCGCCGCACGTCACACTGCTCTGATTAGTGTAGGGATAAGACGCAGCTTCTGTGAGGGCGAGATTAGGCAGGGAAAAGTTTGCAATAGCACCTAATGAAGTGATCGATCTACAGCTGTGAATGATTCAACTTCTGCTAGTTAATTGCTCACTAGTTTTTAGGCTGCACAGAGCGTTTTTCTGGCACTTTTTTCTGGGGTTATCAGCGGACATTTTGTCCATCAATCCATCAATACTAGTTTGTTTTTTTTGCTATATCCTACATCAGGGGCTTGGCTGTGCTTATTGTCACCCCTAGAAACTCAGGATAGAAATTTCTATATTTTATTAAGGGGTTAAATTCAATTGCCAAAATACCAATCCCCTAAATCTGGTGTTCCAGCTTTGGCTAGCCAAGTATAATACTGTCTGTTCTCTGGCAAAAGATAGATTATTTTCTGTGGTGAAATTCAATTGCCAAAATAGCAATACCATAAATCTGGTGTCACAGCTGTGGCTGGCAAAGTATAATAATGTTCGCAGAAACATATACTTTGTTCTGGGGTGAAATTCACTTGCCAATATAGCAATACCCTGAATCTGGCGTTCCAGCTGTTGCAGGCCAAGTGTTCATCTGTCCGTAAAAGGGTATATTACACTCAAGGTGTATATACAAGTGCTGAGAGGGTCATCCTCATTAACTTCAAACGCTACCGTGCATCTCCCATTGTATTTCTGTCCGTTAAAGGGTATATTACACAAAGTGTTAAAATACAATTGCTGAAGGCATAATGCTACATATTTTTTCTCATGCTACTGTGCATCTCCAAGGGTAAATCTGTCCATAAAAGGATACCTTTCAATTATTTTTTTTCTTATTGCGGTGCTTGGTGAACGGTAACAATGAGGAAAACATCTAGCAAGGGACGCGGTCGTGGTGGTGTTAGTGTATCCTCTGGTGCTGGGAGAGGAAGTGGCCATTCTGCCACAGCCACACGTCCTAGTGAACCCACTACCTCAGGTTCCAGTACCCGCCAGAATTTACAGCGATATTTGGTGGGGCCCAAATAGCCCAGGATGGTAAGGCCTGAGCAGGTACAGGCGCTAGTCAATTGGGTGGCCAACAGTGGATCCAGCACGGTCACAACATTATCTCCCACCCAGTCTTCTGCAGAACGCGCACAGGTGGCGCCTGAAAACCAAGCCCATCAGTCTGTCACATCACCCCCATGCATATCAGGAAAACGGTCTGAGCCTCAAGTTATGCAGCAGTCTCTTATGCTGTTTGAAGACTCTGCTGGCAGGGTTTCCCAAGGGAATCCAAATAGCCCTTCCCCAGTGGTGGAAGACATAGAATGCACTGATGCACAACCACTGATGTTTCCTGATGATGAGGACATGGGAATACCACCTCATCGGAGTCCGCACGTCTCTGATGATGACGAATCACAGGTGCTAACTGCTGTGTCTTTCTGCAGTGTGCAGACCGAACAGGAGGACAGGTAGGAAGACTGTGTGGAAGACGAAGCAGGGGACGATGAGGTCCTAGACCCCACATGGAATGAAGGTCGTGCCACTGACTTTCATAGTTCAGAGGAAGAGGCAGTGGTGAGACCGAGCCAACAGCGTAGCAAAAGAGGGAGCAGGGGGCAAAAGCAGAACAGCCGCTGCCAAGAGAGTTCGCCTGCTACTGGCCACCGCCACAAGGGACCGAGCACCCCAAAGGCAGCTTCAAGAAGTTCCCTGGCATGGCACTTCTTTAAACAATGTGCTGATGACAAGACCCGAGTGGTTTGCACGCTGTGCCATCAGAGCCTGAAGCGAGTTATTAACGTTCTGAACCTTAGCACAACCTGCATGACCAGGCATCTACATGCAAAGCATTAACTGCAGTGGAGTAAACACCTTAAAAGCAAAGAACTCACTCTGGCTCCCCCTGCTCCCTCTTATGCTGCTGCCTCGGCCTATTCCGCCACCTCGGGAGGAATGTTGGCACCTGCCGCCCACCAAACAGAGGATGTGCCACTGACACCACCACCTGCGTCACCAAGCATCTCCACCATGTCACACGGCAGCGTTCAGAGAGAAAGCGTAAATTCCCACCTAGCCACCCTCGTGCCCTGGGCCTGAATGCCAGCATTTCTAAACTACTGGCCTTTGAAATGCTGTGATTCAGGCTGGTGGACACAGACAGCTTCAAACAGCTGATGTCCATGGCTCTCCCACAGTATGTTCTTCCCAGCAGCCACTACTTCTCCAAGACAGCCGTGCCTTCCCTGCACAACCAAGTATCCGATAAAATCAAGTGTGCACTGTGCAACGCCATCTGTGGGAAGGTCCACCTAACCACAGATACGTGGACCAGTAAGCACGGCTAGGGACGCCATATCTCCCTAACTGCACACTGGGTAAATGTAGTGGCAGCTAGGCCGCAGGCAGAGAGTTCCTTGGCACATGTCCTTCCGCCGCCAAGGATCGCAGCGCATCATTCTTTGCCTCCTGTAGCCTCCTCCTCCTACTCTGCTTCCTCCTCCTCTGCTTCCACCAGCTTATCCAGTCAGCCACACAGCTTCACCACCAACTTCAACACAGCCCGGGGTAAACGTCAGCAGGCCATTCTGAAACTCATATGTTTGGGGGACAGGCCACACACCGCGCACGAGTTGTGGCGGGGTATTAAACAACAGAACGACCAGTCCTTGCTGCCGGTGGGACTCAAGCCCGGCCTGGTGGTGTGCGATAATGGGCGAAATCTCGTCGCAGCTCTGGGACTAGCCGGTTTGACCTACATCCCTTGCCTGGCACATGTGCTGAATTTAGTGGTGGTAAAGTTCATTCACAACTACCCCGACATGTCAGAGCTGCTGCATTAAGTGCGGGCCGTCTGTGTGCGCTTCCGGCGTTCACATCCTGCCGCTGCTCGCCTGTCTGCACTACAGCGCAACTTCAGCCTTCCCGCTCACCGCCTCATATGCGACGTGCCCACCAGGTGGAACTCCACCTTGCACATGCTGGAGAGACTGTGCGAGCAGCTGCAGGCCATAGTGGAGTTTCAGCAGTAGCACGCACGAGTCAGTCGCACTGCGGAACAGCACCACTTCATCACCAATGATTGGGCCTCCATGCGAGACCTGTGTGCCCTGTTGCGCCGTTTCGAGTACTCCACCAACATGGCCAGTGGTGATCACACAGTTATCATCGTTACAATACCACTTCTATGTCTCCTTGAGAAAACGCTTAGGGATATGATGGAAGAGGAGATGGCCCAGGAGGAGGAGGATGAGAGGTCATTCTTAGCACTTTCAGGCAAGTCTGTTGGAAGTGCCTCAGAGGGAGGATTTTTGCAACAGCAGAGGCCAGGTACAAATGTGGCCAGCCAGGGCCCACTACTAGAGGATGAGGAGGAGGTGGATGAGGATGAAGCAGGTTCACAGCGGGGTGGCACCCGACACAGCTCAGGCCCATCACTGGTGCGTGGCTGGGGGGGGAGGGGGTATGGAGGACGATGACGATACTCCTCCCACAGAGGACAGCTTGTCCTTACCTCTGGGGAGCCTGGAACACATGAGCAACTACATGCTGCAGTGCCTGCGCAATGACAGCAGAGTTGCCCACATTTTATCGTGTGCGGACTACTGGGTTGCCACCCTGCTGGATCCCCGGTAAGACAATGTGCCCACCTTACTTTCTGCACTGGAGCGTGATAGGAAGATGCGCGAGTACAAGCGCTGGTAGACGCGCTCCTGAGAGCATTCACAAATGTCACAGGGGAACAGGTGGAAGCCCAAGGCGAAGGCAGAGGAGGAGCAAGAGGTCGCTCACGCAGCTGTGTCACAGCCAGCTCCTCTGAGAGCAGGGTTAGCATGGCAGAAATGTGAAAAAGTTTTGTCTCCACGCCACAGCTAACTGCACCACCACCTGATAGGGAACGTGTTAGCAGGAGGAAGCATTTCACTAACATGAACAGTACGTCTGCACACCCCTCCACGTACTGACTGATGGTTCGGCCCCATTCAACTTCTGGGTCTCCAAATTGTCCATGTGGCCAGAGTTAGCATTTTATGCCTTGGAGGTGCTGGCCTGCCCGGCGGCCAGCGTTTTTGTCTGAACGTGTATTCAGCACGGCAGGGGGCGTCATTACTGACAAATGCAGCCGCCTGTCCACAGCCAACGTGGACAAGCTGACGTTCATAAAAATGACCCAGGCATGGATCCCACAGGACCTGTCTCTCCCTTGTGCAGAATAGACATTTATAACAGCCTCCCCCTCAACCATGTATTCTTGTACTCCGGGGCACTTCTTCATTGAATCCTCATTTTTTTAACTTTACCATGATCTTGCGGTGCAACCCAAAGTTGAATGAACCTCTCCTCAATCTGGGCGCCGGGCCCAAATAACTGAAAGTAGCCTTCTCCAGTGGTGGGTCATATGACGCATGATTCCTTGCTGTGGGAACTCTCTCCTCTGTCTGGGTGCTGGGGCCTAAATAACTGAAAGTGGCCTTCTCCAGTGGTGGGTGATATGACGCATGATTCCTTGCTGTGGGACCTCTCTCCTCTGTCTGGGTGCTGGGGCCTAAATAACTGAAAGTGGCCTTCTCCAGTGGTGGGCGATATGACGCCTTATTCCTTGCTGTGGGACCTCTCTCCTCTGTCTGGGTGCTGAGGCCGAAATAACAAAGTGGCCTTCTCCAGTGGTGGGTGATATGACGCATGATTCTCTGCTATGGGACCTCTCTCCAATTGATATTGGTTAATTTTTATTTATTTTATTTCAATTCATTTCCCTGTCCACATTTGTTTGCAGGGAATTTACCTATATTTTGCTGCCTTTTGCAGCCCTCTAGCCCTTTTCTGGACTATGTTACAGCCTTTTTAGTGCCTAAAAGTTTGGGTCCCCATTGACTTCAATGGGGTTCGGGGTCGTGATAAAGTTCGGGTCGAGTTCGGATCCCGAACATGTTTGGGAAGTTCGGCCTAACTTCTCGAACCCGAACATCCAGGTGTTCGCTCATCTCTACTTCTATGCTTTATTTACTTTGTTGTCCTGTTGCAACATCCATCTTCTGTTGAGCTTTAGCTGCTGGACAGATGGCCTTAAGTTCTCCTGCAAAATGTCTTAATAAACTTGGGAATTCATTTTTCCGTCGATGATAGCAATCCGTCCAGGCCCTGACGCAGCAAAGCAGCCCCAAACCATGATGCCTCCACCACCATACTTCACAGTTGGGATGAGGTTTTGATGTTGGTGTGCTGTGCTTCTTTTTCTCCACACATAGTGTTGTGTGTTTCTTCCCAACAACTCAACTTTGGCTTCATCCACAGAATATTTTGCCAGTACTGCTGTGGAACATCCAGGTTCTTTTGTGCAAACTGTAAACATGCATCAATGTTTTTTTTTTAGACCACAGTGGCTTCCTCTGTGGTATCCTCCCATGAAATCCATTCTTGTTTAGTGTTTTACAAATCGTAGATTCGCTAACAGGGATGTTAGCATATGCCAGAGACTTTTCTAAGGGTACTTTCACACTAGCGTTGGTGCGGATCCGTCTGTTTATTTTCACAGACGGATCCGCACCTCTAATGCAAACGTTTGTATCCGTTCAGAACGGATCCGTTTGCATTAGGTTTAAAGAAAAATGACAAAGTCCAAAACGGATCCGTTTTGGATTACATTGAAAGTCAATGGGGAACGGATCCGTTTTCAAATGCACCATATTGTGTCACTGACAACGGATCCGTCCCCATTGACTTACATTGTAAAAAAAAAACGGATCCGTTAGGCTCCGCCTCTTCAGACGGACACCAAAATGCTGCATGCTGCGTTTTGGTGTCCGCCTCCAAAACGTAATAGAGGCAGAACGGAGCCGAACTGATGCATTCTGAACGGATCCTTATCCATTCAGAATGCATTGGGGCTTAACTGATCCGTTTTGGACCGTTTGTGAGAGCCCTGAAACAGATCTCACAAACGGAATCCAAAACGCTAGTGTGAAAGTACCCTAAGTCTTATGCTGACACTCTAGATTTCTTCTTCACCTTGTTGAGCAGTCTGCGCTGTGCTCTTGCTGTCATCTTTACAGGACGGCCACTCCTAGGGAGAGTAGTAGTGGCCGTGCTGAACTTACTCCATTTATAGACAATTTGTCTTACCATGGACTGATGAACAAAAAGGCTTTTGGAGATACTTTTATAACCCTTTCCAGCTTTATGCAAGTCAACAATTCTTAATCATAGGTCTTCTGAGAGCTCTTTTGTGTGAGGCATCATTCACATCAGGCAATGCTTCTTGGTAGAAGCAAACCCAGAACTGTTGTGTGTTTTTTATAAGGCAGAGCAGCTTTAACCAATACCTCCAATCTCATCTCATTGATTGGACTCCAGTTGTCTGACACCTTACTCCAATTAGCTCTTGGAGATGTCATTAGTCTAGGGGTTCACATACTTTTTCCACCTGCACTGTGAATGTTTACATGGTGTGTTCAATAAAAGCATGGTAACATTTAATTCTTTGTGTGTTATTAGTTTAAGCCAGGCATGTCCAAACTCTGGCCCTCCAGGTGTTGCAGAACTACAACTCCCATCATGCACTTCTGTAGGTTGATAGCTGTAGGTTGTCCAGGAATAATGGGAGTTGTAGTTTTGCAACATCTGGAGGGCCGGAGTTTGGACATGCCTGGTTTAAGCAGACTGCGATTGTCTTTTTGTTGTGATTTAGATGAAGATCAGATCACATTTTATGACCAACTTGTGCAGAAATCCATATGATTCCAAAGGGTTCACATACTTTTTCTTGCAACTGTATTATGAAACTGGCTGCCTTCACTAGGAGAGCTCAGTGCATAAGAATGTAATAGTTGCCATTGCTCTCAATGAAAGCTGTAAAATAAAAGGGGTGTTTTAGCCAGCTGCTGCACTATAGACAGGTCACAAACAGGGCTAGCATTAGGAAGGGGTAGGGAGTGCAAAGTGGCCCCCTGCTGGTTGCCTGGTACCAGGGGTCGAGTCGAGGGGGAATGCGTGGGAACGGCGTTCCTGCACTTTTTTCATGGCAGGCACGCCGTTCCCTTTCAGGGCTAAAGGACCTGGAAGTGCTTCCTGGTCCTCGGCTGTCGGCTGTGAAGGCTGCGCACAGGAGTGAGTCGCTCTGAGACGTCACTCCGTGCGCAGCCTTCACAGCCGACAGCAGTAGAAGAGGAGAGTCTGCGTCCAGGAGCAGGAGAGTTAAGTGTTTTTTTTTTTTTTTCATATTTTATGGGCTGAATGGAGAGGCACTGACTGGAGGCTGGTGGATGGGGCACTGGGGGGCTGATGGAGAGGCACTGGGGGGCTGATGGAGAGGCACTGGGGGGCTGATGGAGAGGCACTGGGGGGCTGATGGAGAGGCACTGGGGGGCTGATGGAGAGGCACTGGGGGGCTGATGGAGAGGCACTGGGGGGCTGATGGAGAGGCTACTGGGGGCTGCTATGAGGCTACTGGGGGCCTCTATGAGGCATGGGGCTATTATCTGAGGTCTGATTGGGGGTCATTCATATTGGGGTCTGATCTGAGGTCTTATTGGGGTCTTATTAACATTGGGGATCTTATTGGGGCTGTTAGCTGAGGTCTGATTAACATTGGGGGTCTGATTGGTGGTCTGACCTGAGGTGTAATGAAAAATATTTTTTTCTTATTGTCCCTCTCTAAAACCTAGGTGCGTCTTATGTGCCGGTGCGTCTAATAGGGCAAAAAATACAGTACTTGCTCCAGCCGACCTCCTATGCCCTTTGCGAACGCCGCACGCTGTGACATCATGCAGAGGCACTCGGGTGAGTTCCCACACTTTTTTTCCCAGGAATTGACCCCTGCCTGGTACCCTGGATTACTGCAGGAAGTGCCATTTTTAAAGGTATCCCCATCCTCTGGCTGCAGATACAGTTGCAACCTATGGCAGAAGAAGAAGCAATAGGTGTGCAAGACATGGCATCCTGAGTCATTCCACTATACGACAGGTGCACAAGACTTTTTTTGGTCTGGGGACAGCATTATCACATTGGGGTCATGGTTCTTGTTTGCATCAGCCTATTATACAAACTGATGCAAAGTGAATGGGAAGGAATGACTGGTATCAGTGCTACCGCAGTGATTCCTTTCATTCAGTTGTATTGATTATTGTCAGCAGATCCCCGATAACACAGTGATGTGCTGACTGACGATAATCATACATCTTTTATTCTGATGAAAGATGCTGACAAACAAGTGATGACTTGTTTATTGGCTGATCAGCGACACAATTTATAACGGAATATAATGGAATCCTAGGACGGAATGCAAAACAGAAGTTGACGGGACTATTATTTCTGTCATGTATACCAGAACCAAACGGGAACCGTGCCCCTATAGACATGTATTAGGACGGAGCAAAACGGAATGCCTCTTAAAGGGTTCTGTTTTGCATCCTGTCCTAAAATTCCGCTGTAACGGAACCTATAACGGAATTCAATAACGCCAATGCGAACCCTTATACAGGCCAGTTGTTAGGAATGAACCCTTGTTCCCAGTAATTGGCTCTAAAATCATACAGTGTAATAGGGGCTTATGCGCTGGCATTTCTTTCCATCCTGCCTCCTACTCATAAATGAGCGTTTTCCCTCACTGCAGAGGACGGTGCTGATTGGTTTGTACTGCAGAGTCCTACTGCTAAGGAAATAGCACACTGCAAATGGATTGTATAAGCTGCTAATGTAGTGTACGGGAGTTGTAATACCCGTCACTACAGAAGGGTCACTTGGATGCTGTCGTTCCTCTCATTCATGGGGAGGCTGGTATAAGTCCTATTCTTAAAATGCAATGTAATGTAATGGTATTTAATTCCCTGTTACTGTGAAATGTGCCATGTGCAGGCCGGCTAGGGATTTCATTCCAGCTCTAGTCACTAGAGGGAGCTAGGGAGCCCTAGTCTATATAAGGCCCAGTCAGGGAAGTAGAGAGGAGATTAGGCTGTGTCTGAGTTAAGCACAGGCCATGAGCCTGTGAAGTCAGAGCAGGCCTGGAGCCTGCAGACTAGGAGAGGGCATTGCAGTCCCTGTAACCGGGTTCCAGATCCAAGGAGAAGGTTCCCCTCCTACGTCCATGTCAAGCAGAAGCAAGAGTCAAGCTGAGGCAATCCCTAGAGCAAGAGGTACTGTAATGTCAGAGGAGGTACACTGTAAACTGGAGATTCAAGGATATAAGCCAGAAGTAGGGCATTGGGGCCTTGAAGAATAATTGCCAGTCAGGACAAGCCAGGAAGAAAGTAAGGTTCACCTGCAATTCAAAAGTCCTGTGATTTAACCCTCTGTTTCACCTTGCTGGATAAAAGCCTGCTGTAACTAGACTGTACCAAAGCCTATTGTCTGCAAAAAGAACTGTTTTAAGAGAGTGCCTTCTGTATTACCACTGTTTCAGTAAAGTTGGAATTCTGTTTCAAGCTACAAGTCTGCACCTCTATTATTCCTACTGTAAATACGGTGTGCCACCGTTTAATGGCACTGGCGTCACGAAACATCAGGGACTTAGCCATAGGCACGTTAAACTACAACACCAAGGGCACCTCACATTGCACCTGGCTGTGTCCCTTCAGAACCCAGAGAGTGCCCCAGAGGAACAGCGTGCCGGCCTCTCCATCACTGGCATTCCCCAGGTTAGTCCCTCACATTGCTCTGACTTGGGGATGCTACATTTTGGCGTCACGAACAGGATACGCACGTTTTTACGGACTGTGAGCAAAACGTGAACTTTGTGCCTTAACCAGTTTGCCAAGTGACAAAACGCCTGTTTATTTGAAGTGAACTTTGTGGACTGAAAAACATACAAAAAGTGTTCCTAAAACCCCCAGAAAGCGCTGTGCAGTGTTGCGCTATCAAGAGGAAGAAAATCGCCACTTCCAAGTGTGCTTTTGTGGACTTTTTATCATTCTGCTTGCTGTCGCTGAATTGATGCATCATGGCGCCAAGATGGCCGCCGGCGCCATTGGACTTCTTCTTGCGCCATCCCTGACCTCAGTGGCGCGAAAATTTGGCGCCAAAACCCTCCAAGAGGGAGGAGAAGACGACCTGGAGGTAACACCTTCCTTTGAGGATTATAATATGGACACCGCCTACCCTATACTGAAATACCTAGGGGGCGTGCAAGAAACGACGGGGTGGAGCCTGCAGGAACAGTGGCTCACCCTGCTACGGGGCTTCCTACCTGAATCAGAGGGATCCGGAGCCGTAGTTGGAGCAATGGAGGCGACCCCAGGAGCGACTAAGGAGCGCCCAGCGCCCCCAGCGTATAGTGTTGATCACGAATTTTCGAATTGCGAATTTTAATCGCGAATATCAGCACTTCGAGAATTCGCGAATATTTAGAATATCGCAAAATATATTCGCAATCGCGAATATTCGCTCTAAAAAATCGCATGATTAGCGTAAAAATTCGCATAAATTTGCATAAAATTCGCATAAGCTGGTATTTAAAAGGTATCTTAAATGCCAGTTTATGCGAATTTTTATGTTAATTTATGCGAATTTTTATGCTAATTTATGCGAATTTTTTATGCGAATTTTCGCAAACAAGAAAATAATGGCTAGAGATTACGAATTTGCGAATTTTCGAATATATGGCGAATATTCGCCCAAATATTCGCGAAATATCGCGAATTCGAATATTGCCCCTGCCGCTCATCACTACCAGCGTATACTCCCAGCGACATGGCCCAGACCTGTCCATGGCCACAAGCCGAGCCCTGCCGTTTCCACCCGCAGCGAGAAGGCTTCCTCCCGCGGAACCCCGCGTGGTCGGCCCTGATGGCCGAGATCCGAGTGGCGGCAACTTTAAAAACTACCACTCAGAAAAAGTATTTCGAGGAAGTTACCAAGCGGATCTATGAGGATTCCAGGGACAGCAAGCCCCAGCTCGAACGCCGCACCGGAGTAGTACTGGAGTTTGACAAGGTCAGAGGATTTGGATTCATCCAAGAAACCGGCACCAACCGGGACTATTATGTGAATCGCCGGTCCGTCAAGCGCAGCTATCTCCCAGGGCGACTGCATAATCTAGCGGTCGGGGAGAGAGTAGAGTTCACTCCCGCGGAGGGCCTGCGAGGCCCATATGCCACTGCGGTGACCCGTCCAGGACAGGTACCGGAGGACTGGGAAGAAACAGAAGATCCGGTGGAAGCAGAGGACCCGCCGGGACCCATCCGGAATACGTACCAGGAGAAGAGTTCCTTTCTCGGCCCGAACATCTTCTGGCAGCCGACGATCCTGGACAAGCCTCCCAGTCCTTACCCCTCTCCAGAGCTGCCGCGACGAGAGAAGACAGCCGCTGATTGGGCGTGGATGGCCCAGTTTAGCGAGGCTATGGATGATCTGCGGAGGAACCGCCATGAAAGAACCTCGTCTGAGCCTGCTGTAAGTGTGCCAGAATCCAGCAGTGAGATCTCCGCCCTGGAGGAGCCGATCGCTTCCTTGCAAGTTTACCTGGATGGCCTGCGGCAAGTGGCAGATGCTAAGAAGACAGCGCAGCAGTCCAGCGGTGGTGAGTTACCTGTGACCCCTGTATCACCCGAACCCGTAGTCCAAGGTCCTACCGCTAGCGCTGAGCCACCCAAGGTCCGTGTAAAAGCGGATAAATTGACATATGCCAGGAGCCGAGTCCGCCTTGACGGGAGCACCATGTCCCGGCCAGAGGAAGCGCCTATCCCAGTGCCGGCCTGTGTCCCGAGACCAGCAGCTCCTATTTGTCCGCAACCCAGCGGGCCAGTGAGGTGGGTAGGCCCAATACCGGTCATGTTTCCAGCCCATTCTGTTTGGTGGGCACCCCCTCCAAGTGGCCCTGGTGCATGGCCCAGACTACCAGCAGCACAGGGCTGCACTACCTCTGATGAACAGGGATCCTTTGACACGTACCTGTGAGCAGGCCTGCTAGGCCATTTTTGCTCATCCTCACAGGGACATCATCTTTGTTGCAGGAACTGTCCCTTTAAGTTTGCCAGGCTGGTGGAGCTTGCTGCCAGTTCCCCACGGCCGGTGGCATGTTTGACAAATAAGTTGCCACTGTGAACCACTGCTCCCAGCCTGCCTCTTTCTGTTCCGGGACATCCTGCCTGCTGCTACCATTTTGGCGTCAAGTACTTTAATAAATCCAAGTTGTGCTTTTATTTGCACCTTACCCCCTTTTAACCCCCATTTCAGGTTGAAAAGGGTGCTTTTATGTCAGCACTTTAAATATACGCAGGACTTGCCAGGAAGGTGTTACCCTGGTATTGTCAGAGTCCTGTATTGTCATTTTATGTATGGGCTGCTGACCGTATTTATTGCTCAAAACTTTTATCCAAGTCTATGTGCCCAGAGATGGACTTCCTATGTGTGAGCCTCTGAGATGTTGCTTTTATTGTGGACTCATTCATTGTCATGGACTATCCTGGT
Organism: Bufotes viridis; assembly: GCA_033119425.1. NCBI lineage: Eukaryota > Metazoa > Chordata > Amphibia > Anura > Bufonidae > Bufotes > Bufotes viridis. Next base: position 41,563,533 of record CM065599.1, read on the forward strand.
ATTCCCTAACATCCGCTGTGCCAGGTCAGCGCCCCGGTTCCACTCACTATCCTGAAGGAAGAGAACGACGCCCCTTGTCACTGCACTTCTCCGTTACCAGCTGGACCTGATAATAATTGTCAATGCAGATGGAATTGATTACTGATGAGTATGTATGCCTGCATGTTTTCTTTTTCTCTTTCAGGTGAAAATTCCAGACGGGCGGTACCCTGTTGGAGTACGAGGTCGTACTCAGCTTAACTTCTTGCCGACCGCCTCACGCAGGATTGCGTCCTGCGGGTCGGTCTGTTCCTCGTTGACGCGCCCGCGCGTCATCTCGCGAGAGGCGAGATTTCCTGTGAACGCGCGCGTTCACAGGATCACGTCGGGGAGAAGGTAAGCTACAGCCTGCCAGCGCTGATCGTGCGCTGGCAGGCTGTAGAAGTCAAAAAAATGGCATATCAGACGCTGTTTTGTTAACAGCGTCTGATATGCTTGCTGATCGTTCCTTTGGTGGTCCCTTTTGCTTGGGACCACCAAAGAAACTTTGTAAGTGCACCAAAACACCACACAGACCCCCCACCCATCCACCCCACCCCCACCCCGTTACTGATTAACCCCTGATTAACCCTCGATCACCCCATGTCACCCCCTGTCACCCCCTGACACTAATTACCCCCTGTAAGACTCATTCAGACGTCCGTATGTGTTTTGCGGATCCATGGATCCACGGATCCGCAAAACACGGACACCAGCAATGTGCTTTCCGCATTTTGCGGATCCGCACATTGCCAGAACTATATAGAAAATGCCTTTTCTTGTCCGCAGTGCGGACAAGAATAGGACATGCTCTATCTTTTTGCGGAGCTGCGGCCGGATGCTTGGGGCCGAAACCCGGAAGTTTGCGGCCGCAGCTCCGCAAATGCTGATGCGGCGGCGCATAGTGTGCTCTCCGCATCACCGCCAGCCCCATTCACACTGAATGGGTCGGCATCTATTCCACAGAATTTTTGCGGACGTGTGAATGGGGCCTTACTACTTTTTTTTGCACATTTTTGGCAGAGATTTATTCATCCACATTGATCGATGCGAATGAAAAATCTGTGCCGTTCATTTTTCTTTTCAGCCCAGAGGCTGAGCGGGAAAAAATCTCATTACCCGTATGCTCAATATACGGAGAATCGCAGAAACTCCTAATGCTGGCCATACGTGTAATGATTGCGGAGACCCTCAAATGCCAGGGCAGTATAAATACCCCACATGTGACCCCATTTTAGAAAGAAGACTCCCCAAGGTATTCCGTGAGGGGTATGGGGAGTTCATGTAAAATATTATTTTTGTCACAAGTTAGTGGAATATGAGACTGTAAAAAAAAAAAAAAAAAATCAATTTCCGCTAACTTGTGCCAAAATTTTTTTTCTGTGAACTCGCCATACCCCTCACGGAATACCTTGGGGTGTCTTCTTTCCACAATGGGGTCACATGTGGGGTATTTATACTGCCCTGGCATTTTAGGGATCCTAAAGCGTGAGAATCCAAATGCGTAAAAATGGCCTGTGAAATCCTAAAGGTACACATTGGTTTTAGGGCCCCTTTGCGCATCTTGGCTGCAAAAAGTGTCACTCATGTGGTATCGCCGAACTCAGGAGAAGTAGGGCAATGTGTTTTGGGGTGTATTTTTACATATACCCATGCTGGGTGAGAGAAATATCTCTGTAAATGACAACTTTTTAAATTTTTTATTCAAAGTTGTCAATTTACAGAGATATTTCTCTCACCCAGCATGGGTATATGTAAAATACACCCCAAAACACATTGCCCTACTTCTCCTGAGTGCGGCGATACCCATAGTGACACTTTTACAGCCTGGAGTGCGCAAAGGGGCCCAAATTCAACGAGTACCTTTAGGATTTACATGGCTGCTCACAATTTAGCCCCGCCCAAAATGCCAGAACAGTACAAACACCCCACAAATGACCCCATTTTGGAAAGAAGACACCCCAAGGTATTCGCTGAGGGGCATAGTGAGTCCATGAAAAATTTTACTTTTTGTCAAAAGTTAGCAGAAAGGTAGACTTTATGAGAAAAAACAATAAAAAATCAATTTCCGCTAACTTTTGCCAAAAAAAAAATCTTCTATGAACTCGCCATGCCCCTCACAGAATACCTTGGGGTGTCTTCTTTCCAAAATGGGGTCACATGTGGGGTATTTATACTGCCCTGGCATTTTAGGGGCCCTAAAGCGTGAGAAGAAAAATGCGTAAAAATGCCCTCCTAAAAGGTACTCATTGGTTTTAGGGCCCCATTGCGCATCTTGGCTGCAAAAAAGTGTCACTGATGTGGTATCGCCGTACTCAGGAGAAGTAGGGTAATGTGTTTTGGGGTGTATTTTTACATATACCCATACTTTGTGTGAGAAATATCTCTGTAAATTGACAACTTTGAATAAAAAAATGTAAAAAGTTGTCGTTTACAGCAATATTTCTCAAACGCAGCATGGGTATATGTAAAAATACACCCCAAACACATTGCCCTACTTCTCCTGAGTTCGGCGATACCACATGAGTGACACTTTTGCAGCCAAGATGCAAAGGCCCTAAAACCAATGAGTACCTTTAGGATTTCACAGGCCATTTTACGCATTTGGATTCTCACGCTTTAGGGGCCCCTAAAATGCCAGGTGAGTATAAATACCCCACATGTGACCCCATTTTGGAAGAAGACACCCCAAGGTATTCTGTGAGGGGCATGGCGAGTTCACAGAATTTTATTTTTGGCACAAGTTAGCGGAAGTTGATATATTTTTATTTTTTATTTTGTTTTTACAAAGTCTCATATTCCACTAACTTGTGACAAAAATAAAATTTTACATGAACTCACCATACCCCTCACGGAATACCTTGGGGTGTCTTCTTTCTAAAATGGGGTCACATGTGGGGTATTTATACTGTCCTGGCATTTTAGGGGCCCCTAAAGCGTGAGAAGAAGTCTGGAATCCAAATGCGTAAAAATGCCCTGTGAAATCCTAAAGGTACTCATTGGTTTTAGGGCCCTTTGCACCCAGGCTGCAAAAGTGTCACACATGTGGTATCGCCGTACTCAGGAGAAGTAGGGCAATGTGCTTTGGGGTGTATTTTTATATATACCTATACTGTGTGTGAAAAATATCTCTGTAAACGACAACTTTTAAAAATTTTATACAAAGTTGTCAGTTTACAGAGATATTACTCTCACCCAACATGGGTATATGTAAAATACACCCCAAAACACATTGCCCTACTTCTCCTGAGTGCGATACCACATGAGTGACACTTTTTGCAGCCTGGAGTGCGCAAAGGCCCAAATTCAACGAGTACCTTTAGGTTTTACATGGCGGCTCACAATTTAGCCCCGCCCAAAATGCCAGAACAGTAAACACACCCCACAAATGACCCCTTTTCGGAAAGTAGACACCCCAAGGTATTCACTGAGGGGCATAGTGAGTCCGTCTGAGATTTCTTTTTTTTGCCAGAAGTTAGCAGAAATTGAAACTTTTTTTTTTCTCAGAAAGTGTCATTTTCCGCTAACTTGTGAAAAAAATGAAATGATACATGAACTCACCATGCCCCTCCGCGAATACTTTGGGGTGTCTTCTTTCTAAAATGGTGTGATTTGGGGGTATTTATACTATCCTGACATTCTAGCACCTGAAGAAACATGACAGGCGCTCAGAATGTCAGAGCTGCTTCAAAATGCAGAAATTCACTTTTTGCACCATAGTTTGTAAACGCTATAACTTTTACCCAAACCAATAAATATACACTTATTGGACTTTTTTTTATCAAAGACATGTAGAACAATAAATTTAGAGAAAAATTTAGATAGAAATGTAGTTTTTTTTGAAAAATTTTACAACAGAAAGTGAAAAATGTCATTTTTTTGCAAAAATATCGTTAAATTTGTATTAATGGCAAAAAAAGTAAAAATGTCAGCAACAATGAAATACCACCAAATGAAAGCTCTATTAGTGAGAAGAAAAGGAGGTAAAATTCATTTGGGTGGTAAGTTGCATGACGGAACAATAAACGGTGAAAGTAGTGTAGTGCGGAATTGTAAAAAGTGGCCTGGTCATTAAGGGTGTTTAAGCTAGGGGGGCTTAAGTGGTTAAAGCAGCGGGGTATGTAGTGTACGGGAGTTGTAATACCCGTCACTACAGAAGGGTCACTTGGATGCTGTCGTTCCTCTCATTCATGGGGAGGCTGGTATAAGTCCTATTCTTAAAATGCAATGTAATGTAATGGTATTTAATTCCCTGTTACTGTGAAATGTGCCATGTGCAGGCCGGCTAGGGATTTCATTCCAGCTCTAGTCACTAGAGGGAGCTAGGGAGCCCTAGGTTATATAAGGCCCAGTCAGGGAAGTAGAGAGCAGATTAGGCTGTGTCTGAGTTAAGCACAGGCCATGAGCCTGTGAAGTCAGAGCAGGCCTGGAGCCTGCAGACTAGGAGAGGGCATTTCAGTCCCTGTAACCGGGTTCCAGATCCAAGGAGAAGGTTCCCCTCCTACGTCCATGTCAAGCAGAAGCAAGAGTCAAGCTGAGGCAATCCCTAGAGCAAGAGGTACTGTAATGTCAGAGGAGGTAAACTGTAAACTGGAGATTCAAGGATATAAGCCAGAAGTAGGGCATTGGGGCCTTGAAGAATAATTGCCAGTCAGGACAAGTCAGGAAGAAAGTAAGGTTCACCTGCAATTCAAAAGTCCTGTGATTTAACCCTCTGTTTCACCTTGCTGGATAAAAGCCTGCTGTAACTAGACTGTACCAAAGCCTATTGTCTGCAAAAAGAACTGTTTTAAGAGAGTGCCTTCTGTATTACCACTGTTTCAGTAAAGTTGGAATTCTGTTTCAAGCTACAAGTCTGCACCTCTATTATTCCTACTGTAAATACGGTGTGCCACCGTTTACTGGCACTGGCGTCACGAAACATCAGGGACTTAGCCATAGGCACGTTAAACTACAACACCAAGGGCACCTCACATTGCACCTGGCTGTGTCCCTTCAGAACCCAGAGAGTGCCCCAGAGGAACAGCGTGCCGGCCTCTCCATCACTGGCATTCCCCAGGTTGGTCCCTCACATTGCTCTGACTTGGGGATGCTACATTTATAGACTAAAAATGTGTACTGCTGTATAATTTACGCATATACATGTGAAAGTCCAGGATGGAGTTAACAGACCATAGTCTCCAGGCCACTAGTTGGAGCTGTGTACCCTGACTCCTGGCACCCCTGCTGATCAGCAGAAATTTAAAGTTGGTATTTGTATGCACAACTGCTCTGTGAAGCAAGAATATGGCTTTTTTTTCAACAAAACTGGAAAATTTACTATTTCAGTGCTGAAATGTAAAATACGTATTTGGCCGGGGTATTTAAAATTTCTTTGTGGACCAGGAATAACGCTTTTTTTCCCCAAAAAATACACTGATGCGCTATCTTACTGCAGAAATGTAAAATAGGCATTTGTACGCTGTATGCACAACTGCTTTGTGGACCAGGAATACTCACGTCATGTCAGGTATAACTATCGTCTGGTCACTACTAGTAACCACCTCAGTTTCGCAAGACCTCGACATGGTAGCTTCCCTCTCGGAATTGCTAGCGCTAACAGCACATGCGTCATATATACCGCTCTAGTCATTATCAATTCTGACCTTTAGGGGCACCGATGAGCCAATCCTCACATTGGTCACCTCCCCAGCAACCATATAACCCCGTGGAGACTGTCTATCCACTTCTGGTACGTGTGGTACATACTCTAGCCCCGCCACATTGTCTACAGTTGGTTCTTTCAGCAGTGTTCTTTCAACATTTACCAGCATTTTTACATCAGACAGATGTTTAACAACAGGGGAAGCTTCTTCCCCAATCACAGCCTGCAAAGGAAAAGGATTGTAATGATCATCACCATCATGATATATTTCACAAATATCCACCTCGTCATTTTTTATTTCCGCAAGGTTAATACCATCACTTTGCACTTTATCTGCACCATTGTTTCCAATGGTTACTTCACTTAAAGGGATAGGTACCAGTTCTGCAGAAGTGAGTACACTTCCCCACAAATCACGGAACAAAGGGAAATCACAGCCCAAAATTCCCTCATGTATGAGCACTTTTGCATTACCAAGTTTATCAGTCTCAGTTCTCACTACCATGCTACCTCTTACCCGGGCTAGCATGGGATCTCTAATTTTCTCCATCCCATATTTAGCCTTAGTCACAGGCACTTTAGGCAACACAGAAACCCTCTCCCCTCCAGATTCCTGCGAGGGAGCAACCACAACCAGGGCTGTGGAGTCGAGGAGTCGGAGGCAATTTTGGGTACCTGGAGTCGGAGTCAGAGTCGGCAAAAATGAACCGACTTCGACTCCTACTAAATTTTAAATTGGAATAAAAAAAAAAAATGTTTAAATGTCCCAATTCACAAAAAGTTATAATTAATTACTTCTCTACTGTAAGAATAAAGGCCAATGCATGTAGTGCATCACATTACCGCAAAACAAACACGTTAAGTGACCATGAAGAAGCATGTTTTTCATATTCTTCACTATATGACACGCAACGCACAGTTAAGGAGCGGCAATACTTATACTTTCCATTGTGTTGTGTTCCGCTGTTACAGGGAACGCAACGCCCATGGTTAACTCTTAGTTTCCTAGCCAGTAGTTCTGTGGTAATGACATGTATGTTGCCTTTCTTTCCTTCAAGGAATGTATAAAATACATTGGCATATTAAATACAGAGGAGTTGGGGTCGGTACCAAAAGCTGAGGAGTCGGAGCATTTATCTACAGACTCCACAGCCGTGACCACAACAGGCTTACCCGCTATTTCAGACACAGCCTTTTTCACATAGTCACACATTTCCGTAACAGTTTCTCGCCTCGGTGACATATCACCCCCCAGCCCAGCAGGTAGCAACTGCCGCCGGTTCACCGTCACTGGGTCTGCTATACAGGGGATAAACGTAATGACCTTACCGATTGTCGTCACAGATTCAGCACTCATGGAAGATAAGGATAGTCCAGGAATATCTCCAGTTCAGTCATCACCCTTCTCCTCAATGCAGTAGTTTCCACAGGAGACGCTTTGGACTGGTCTCCTGTCTTTTTCCAGACTGTCACTCCAGCAGCACCCTCTACGATTCTGTGCACAGTCGCAGGGAAGATATGTACTCCTGAGAACCACACCGCTCTCTACTTTTTTGTCTTCCCGATGGTTGCCCTTGGCAACAGCATACATCTGCTGTTCATCCGAAACTCCACAACTGCCCAAACAACGGAAAGTCCTTACCGAGCACAAATTCCACTTCCAGGGTCTCACATTTTAAGAGCTCCCATTGCACAGAGCTATATTCCATCACAAAGGTAAGCGACACCTTAGTTGTTGTCTCTAGCCCTCTTGTTCCAAAGTCCAGAATTTCGTGCAGTACCAGAGACACTTGCTGGCGGGAGTCTAGTATAACCCCCAATGGGATTCCCCCAATCACCAGCTCGCAGGACTTTTCCCACGGGCTCCACCATATTGCAGCCATTTTCACAGGTCAGTTTCTTTTACTGGGCTTCTGGCCTTTTAAATTCCCGCACAGTTTGCACCACCAAAAAAAAAAGTCCAGATTAACACCAGCAGTTTTCCGGCAGCACCTGCTCCAGCGAACAAACAGGCTTCCTGCCCTTTAACTGCCGCACAGCAATATTCAGCCACCCTGGATCTTTCCTGTTAGGTCATTGCCTCTAGCAACCAGTTTTTTTTTTTGTTTTTTTTTTAGCAACCTGTTGTTGTTTCTTTCAGCAGGGACACCTGCCCGCATCATACATCAATTGTAGGGATTAGCTCTCTTTCGGGGGTCATTCTCACAGAATTTGCGACGGATACCAGATTGAAGTCCATGCGATGCTTTATTTTTAAGCACATCAGCACAATACTGCAACCAAAACATAAATCGCAAACATAAATCCTCAGCCGTCTGGCCACTGACTAAACAGTCTTTCCCTCTCCATCAGGATCTGGGTCTACCACCCAGCTCCCCAAAACACATCACCAGCGCTTACCCCATACACAGAGGTAGAGAGTCCCAGCTCCCACAGGCCTCGACACAGCCTGCTCTTTTCCCAGACTGGGAGCCACACCCAAGTCCAACAACAAGATTAAATAGCATCCCTGGACATGGGCATATTCCAAAATCCCGGACTGGAGCATGGGAACAGGCACCCACCCAGCACATTGCCTGCTCCCAGTAAAGGCCCGCCCTGGACTAGCTGGAGCCAGCTAAGCTAACTATCTTGGTGTCCACCAACTAACTTGGTGGCCGCCTATATCTAGGGCCTTTACCAGTGGCGTAGCTACAATGGTCGCAGCGGTCGCTATTGCGGCCCCCCACCGCCTCCTCCATCAAAATCCAGGCCCCTACGGAGTACTAACTCTAATAGGGCGCAGCGCAGGCTGTGGGCGGCTCACGTGCCAGAGGGGGCGGAAGCAGAGAGTGAGTGACAGAGTGAGGTCTGAGGAGGCGTGGTTTCGGCGCATCTCCGGCTCCCAGACTCCCGCGAGGTGAGTGAGTGTTAGGCTGGCCGGGGCAGGCGCAGGCAGCGCAGCGCCCACCCCCCAGCGTGATAGGATGGGGAATGGGATCATGGAGTGGGACTCGGTCTGGAACTAGACTCTGTGGACTGTGGCTGACTGGCTGGGCAGTGGTGGGCAAGTGGGCACTACTCACTGTGTGTGTGCCAGGCCCAGGGGGCAGGCCGCAGGCAGGCAGTGTGTGGACCTGCACCAGGCAGGGGCACTGGCCCCTGGGGCAGGCCAGGCAGTGACTGCTGTGACTGTGAGCCAGGAGGAGCACTGCAAGCAAGTGTGGGTGCCACTGTGCCAGCCTGCCAGGGGCAGGCTGCAGGCAGCGCCCCAGGCCCCCAGCATGATGGGAGTGGGACTGTCTGTTGCTGACTGGCTGGGCACTTAATTACACTGTGTGTGTGCCAGGGGGCAGGCCGCAGGCAGGCAGTGTGTGCACCTGCGCCAGGCAGGGGCACTGGCCCTGGGGCAGGCAGTGACTGTGAGCCTTGTGTGCAATAATGCTGGACTGACCCATACACCAGCTATATACAATATTACCGGTTCGTTCGTATATAGCCGGTGTATGGGTCAGTCCAGCATTACTGCACACCATGTGCTGTCTGATGAATTTTTTAACTGCACATCTATCAAATTTCGCCCTGATTTTAATTTGTAAATATATTAGCAATTAATATCAGGGCGAAATAAATTTGATAAATGTGCAGTGAAAAAATTCTTCAGACACCACATGGTGTGCAATAATGCTGGACTGACCCATACACCAGCTATATACGGTGTGTATACTTCTTGTATACTTCTTGTGTGTATACTTCTTGCGTTCTTGCATTGAACTACTCCACCAAGGCCGGGCCTCTTGGTGACACGCTCCTGGTTCAAACAACACCCCTTTTTCATGCTTCCCAAGGACTTTACTGCACCCATCACTGTTCACATTGCCACAATATATATACGCACACACATTGCATATATTAGAAAGTATTATAGATGCAATATGTACAGATATGTAGTATATACAACAGTGTACTGATATGTGAGGTATGAGGTATAATAGATGCAGTGTGCACAGGTATATTGTATATACAGCAGTGTGCTGATATGTGAGATACAAGGTATAATAGATGCAGTGTGTATAGATGTATAGTATATACAGCAGTGTACCGATATGTGAGGTACGAGGTATAATAGATGCAGTGTGTAAAGATATATAGTATTTACAGCAGTGGGGGCCCAATTTAGATTCTTGCTATGGAGCCCAGTGATTTCTATGTATGCCCCTGTGTGGCCGGTATACTTGTCTACTCAGCACAAGGTAGGGACAAGTCCTGTGGGATCCATGCTTGGTTCATTGTAATGAACGTGAGCTTGTCCACGTTGGCTGTGGACAGGTGGATGTGCTTCTCTGTGATAACCCCCCTGCAGTGCTAAACACACGTTTGGACAATACAGTGGCCGTAGGGCAGGCAAGCACCTCCAAGGCATAAAGGGCAAACTCAGGCCATGTGTCCAATTTGGAGACGCAGAAGTTGAATGGGGCAGACCCATCAGTCAGTACGTGTAGGCGTGTGCATATATACTATTCCACCATGTTGCTGAAATGCTGCCTCCTGCTAAGCCGTTCCGTATCAGCTGGTGGTGCTGGTTGTTGTGGCGTGCTGACAAAGCTTTTCCATATTTTGGCTATGCTAACCCTCCCTTCTGAGGTGCTGGCGGTGCCCCTGCTGTGTTGGAGACTTCTTCCTCCTTTGACTTGGCCTTGTGCTTCCACTGAGCCACAGCTGTCAGGTGGGAATGCCATCAGCAGCGCATCTACCAGCTTTGGGGGACACCCTGCTGTGAACACGGTTCCTCTTCCTCATCATCATCCTCTTCCTTATCCCCCAGACCTGTGTCCTGCAGGGACAGCTGTGTACCTGGCCACTGTTGGTGCAGGAACCCACTCTCCAAGCCACTTGTGAATGACTGGACTGATAACTGTGGAAATGATCCGTCTTCCTCCTCCTCTTCCTCCTCCTGTGCCACATCCTCTTCTATCATCGGCCAAATCGTTTTTTTAAGGAGACATAGACGTAGGATAGTAATGCTAAGGATAGTGTCATCGGCACTTGCCATGTTGGTGGGGTACTCGAAACAGAGCAATAGTGATGAGCGGCAGGTGCCATATTCGATTTCGACGAAATTTGCGAATATTCGAATGAATATTCGTTTCATATTCGTCGAAATCGAATATTCATCATTATTCTAGTTACCGCGATTAATATGCGATTTAAATAATCGCGTATTGCGATTTTAACTTAAGGCTACTTTCCTATTGGTTTCATATCTAGAATTATAGCGAAGATGACGGATATGACGAATGTATTCGTCATATTCCTCAAAACGAAGATAACGAAGTATTCTACATCTTCGTTTTAGCAACCTATTCGTCAACTTCGCTAATTCTAGCAATCAAATAGGAAGGTTGACTATAGAGACAACTGTGTTTAATTCGCTATGCGATTATTTATATATTTTTTTAATAAATAGAATAATTATAATAATTATATCAAGTAATATAATTATTCTATTAAAAAAAAAAAAAAAATCGCATAGCGAATTTAACACAGCTGTCTCTATAGTCAACCTTCCTATTTGATTGCTAGAATTAGCGAGGTTGACGAATAGGTTGCTAAAACGAAGATGTAGAATACTTATTTATCTTCGTTTTGAGGAATATGACGAATACATTCGTCATATTCGCTATTCGCTAATTCTACCAAGCCAACCATAAAGTTCCTTGCTCATGGAGCGTCCCCATCACCATGGGAACATCTCCATATACTAAAATGTACTGTCGGATTTGAGGAATTACGTTGAAATCGCAATGCGATTAATTCAAGTTATATTAATCGCATTGCGATTTCAACTTAGAGCTGGGTTTATAATTGGTCAGCTTGCTAGAATGAACGAAGTTAACGATTCAATGAGCGAAGTTAACGAATATGGAATATAGCAGCACTGCTAAGTTGAATTCGCAATGCGATTAATTTAACTTGAAGTAATCGCATTGCGATTTCAACTTAGCACTGCTATCTTACATAGGCTAGAATTAACGAATATGGAATATAGCAGTGGCACTAGCAGTGCTAAGTTGAAATCGCAATGCGATTACTTTAAGTTAAATTAATCGCATTGCGAATTCAACTTAGCAGTGCTGCTATATTCCATATTCGTTAACTTCGTTCATTCTAGCAAGCTGACCCATTATAAACCCAGCTCTAAGTTGAAATCGCAATGCGATTAATATAACTTGAATTAATCGCATTGCGATTTCAACGTAATTCCTCAAATCCGACAGTACATTTTAGTATATGGAGACGTTCCCATGGATGGGGACGCTCCATGAGCACGGAAGTCGGCAGAAGCGGCAATGGGCACTGACTAGAGCAGCCAGGAAGCCAGGAATCCTCAGGACAGGTAAGAACTACTGTTGGGAAGAGGGAAAGAAAAAAATATAACAAAAAAAAAAACAAAAAAAAAACGAATATTCGAAATAGCGAATTTATAGCGCTATATTCGAAATATTAGCGAATTAGCGAAGTGCCGATATTCGCTAAAAAAATTCGCTATTCGAATATTCGCGCTCAACACTACAGAGCAATATGGCACACACGTCCTGCATGAAGGCCCACTAATTGGTGATGAAGTAGTGCTGTTCTGCAGAGCAACGAAACCGTGCGTGCTGCAGCTGAAACTCCACTGTCGCCTGCTGCTGCTCGCACAGTTTCTCCAGCATGTGCAAGGTGGAGTTCCACCTTGTGGGTACATCACTTATGAGACGGTGAGCGGCAAGTCCGAAGTTACGCTGGAGTGCAGACAGGCGAGCAAGCAGCAGGGTGAGAACATCGAAAGCGCGCGCAGACAGCCTGCACTTTCTGCAGCAGCTCTGACATATCGGGGTAAGTTTTCAGGAACCTCTACACCACCAAATTTAGCACTTGCGCCAGGCAAGGGATGTGCATCAAACTGGCTAGGCCCAGAGCTACTATGAGATTTTGCCCGTTATCGCACACCACCATTTTACTTAAATGTGGCAATAAACACAACCGCAAATGCTGGGAACATACAATAAATTTACATAAAGCCAGCCTGAAGGCTGAAACCCTTGTGCTGCACAGCACGGCACCATCTGATGGATGCAGTAATTTACCTACTGGCGGGCACAACTAAACTGACACACCTTACCTCTTATTACACTAAAAAACACAAGAACCACTGTATGGGTGTGTGGTACGGGCTAGCCTGCGGTGCAGCCCAACAGCTTACAATCTTACAATGCTACAGTATTACCCCTCCCATAACTGGTCCTGTATCACGTGCCTGAGTATTCCTTCTGAGAAAAACGCCAGCCTGGCCAGAGTTTGTGGGAATTTTATCAGCTCTCCAATGTGAAATGTCACTTTAAGTTATGGAGTCCTTGCAATGAACAGTAGTAACACTTGTGGCCTGACTGTAAGGATACGGTGGTTTGCGCTCCAGCCTGGATCATGCCCTGTGTAACCATGACAACGATCGCTGTTTACCTCCCAGGCTGGAAGCAGTGGCCGCTGGGCCGTCTAAGGTGGCTCCGCCCACCCACACTTGGTCAATAAATAGGAGCCAGGTGCTGCACAGGGGGTTCCACTAATGGAGTGCGCACCCTGCCTGCTCCATTCACCACGAGGACTCAAGATCCTAACTACCTGCAACTCTGAACCTCCAGGAGAAACCCTCACCTACCTTACCCGGCTCCACCACTGCAGGATCCCTGCATGACTTCCAACAGCAAGTATCAAGCCTGTCATTTTGTTTCACTGACATTGCTCACTGAAAGGAAGGGACTCGCGCTGGTGGTTATTAGTACTGCAGGCCTGGGATTCCTGAACGTTGCCAAGAGCTGTTATTCATGAACTTTAATCTGAACTCTCATTCCTAAAACGAACTTTCCTCACTATTAGTTTTACACTCTATCTGTAGTACGCGGTACATGATTTTGTTAACCCCATACTCTCCGCTTAAGACTGAGAGAGCCGCCTGGGGTACACACTGAGCAGCCGCAAAAGACACCACCAACACTCAATCAGTGTGACAAAAGTGGATGTCAAAGGACACCGCAGTTGAGATCCTAACTGATCAATTTGGTGCGTTACACTGACACAAACAGAGACTCTAACTACAGGCCTGGTCTCAGGCTCTAGGCGCCAACACTGTAATGAGGTGCGTGCACGATCTTACCGACCCAGGTCTGCTCTGCATCCACTGGTGACTCTGAACAGAAAAATGCTTCTCCATCAAGCATGCGGTACCGCAGTGTATGTAGCTTTGCTCCTCAGCTCTCATCAGCATTCCTGGAAGCAACCCTTGTTCCTCTGGACAGGATTAGAGTCTTGAACATGATCAGATTTGCTTAGTTGCAGCTCTGGTCACTGAGGGATGCTCTCACACCTGGATGCTGTCAGACTCTCTGCTCACACAGTTCCTCAGTCTCAGCTTCCTCTAAGATGCTGGCTTCCTTTGCTTTTCCAGGCTCTAAAACTCCACCTCTCATGAATATGAAAATATATGCAGTCTGTTAGCTGTGTTTAGGAAACAGCGGCATGTTGTGGCCAAACAGCAGAATGTCAGTCCAGATCATTTAATTTAATCTATAGAAACAGTGTTCAGACAATGAGAGCTGTTTCCCCATCTCACATTTAGATGCCTGGTCATGCAGGTTGTACTCAGGTTTAGAACATTTATGCCTCTCTTCAGGCTTTGATTGCACAGAGTGCAAACCACTCACGTCTTGTCATCAGCACATTGTCTGAAGAACTGCCACGCCAGGGAACTCCTTGGAGCTAGCTTTGGTGTGCTCAGTCCCTGGGTGAGTAGAGCACTAGCATGCATACTGGCTAGGGGATAGCTACTCTGCTTTTGCACCCTGCTCCCTCTTTTGCTATGTGGCTGGTGCTGTGTGACCACCACCTCTTGCTCCGAACTGCATACGTCACTCGCATGACCTTGATTCCAAGTGGATGGCCCACGGAAAACCCGCCAGCATAGTCATCAAAAAGCATAAAAGACAGATGTCCATGGGCTGCAGGTGCCAACTCTGCGTTTTCAGCAGGGGACTGGGTGGGAGACAATGTGAAGGAACTGGAGGCACTGTCAGCCGTCCAATCTACTACCGTCTCTACTTGTTCTGGCCTCACTATTCGTACACCAGTATTTGGGCCTACAAAATTACGCTGAATGTCCTGTCGCCTACGTGCACCTGAGGAAGGTGTTTCATTTGGGCGTGTAGCTGGCACAGATTGACCATGTCCTCTCCCTGCAACAGGATCTCCACCAACACCAGAAGCACTACCACTAGGGCCACATCCCTTATTCAATGTTCTCCTCATTCTTTGAGGTCACCCACCGAACTAACAGACAGATTAACTGTAATAATTTCCCTGTCATGTATGCAGTGCAGGTGTACCTCACACCAAAAATGTGTATATGTTACCCACCAATCTAACAGACAGATTAACTATATTAATTTCCCTGTCACGAATGCAGTGTAGGCGTACCTCACACCAAATATGGGTATATGTCACCCACCTAACAGACAGATTAACTATATTAATTTCCCTGTCACGGATACAGTACAACTGTACCTCACACAAAAATGGGTATATGCCACCCACTGATTCAACAGACGGATTAACTATATTCATTTTCCTGTAATGTATAAAGTGCACGTGTATCTCACACCAAAAATGGGTATATGTCACCTTCCCGAACTAACAGACAGATTAACTATTATATTTTTGTGTCAGGAGTGCAAGGCTGGTGTATTGCATCCACAAAAAAATAATCACCATAGGTGATGGGCGGTGCTACATGTGATTCAGGATGAATAGAGGCTGGGTCACAAGATGCACCAGCCAATTACAGCCATATCATAACTAGGCATGGCTGTGATGGCTTCTAAGTGCCACAGCCTAAATGCTTGTTTAAAACTTTTCACTTTTCGAAATCTCTGATACAGAATGGTACCCTCTTTCTCAAACTCCTCATCTCTGGTACAGTTACTCCGTATTCTGAGGAACTGTCCCTTTGGGATTCCCTTCTTCAATGGAATAGGATGAAAACTTCCCCATTGCAAGAAACTGTTAGTGGAGGACTAGTATATTTAAGATGTAGGGATGTCTGAATCATATTATCTTTTTTTCATAGCCAAATATCTAGAAAAGCAATAGAATCTTTCTGTATCTCATGGGTAAAAAATAACCCAATTTTTTTCTTATTAAGTGCCTCGACAAATAACTGAAATTCTCATTTCTCACCTGACCACAGTATCAAAATATCGTCGATATATCTTACCCACAATAAAATATGTGAGATCCAGTTGGCATACTGGTGGTAGTACTTAGAGTCAAATATAAAATAGATATGAGTCAAGATAAATTCTAGCAAACGAAGAACAAAATTATTATGGCCCTGATAGTGGTTGCTTTTGGTATCGAGGAAATACTTGATTGCCCTCAGTCCCATTTGGTGTGGGATGGATGTGTAGAGGGCCTCAACATCAATCGAGGCCAGCCACACCTCAGCCTCAGCCACTTTAACCTCAAGCTTATTGTGCAGATCCATCGTATCACATATGTACGAAGTAAGGAATAGGACAAAGGGATGTAGAATTCTATTGATGTAGATACCAGCATTTTAAGTCAGATTTCCAACCCCCGAGACAATTGGCCTCCCTTTTAGGGGATGTAACCCCTACCGCCTCGTTAAGTAGAATCGACAGTTGCAGTTTTATAACTTTTTGTATCCGAAAGGAGTAATAAGCACATCTGTTTGTACACCCCCCCCCCCTTATCTGATGATTTAATAATTACATTTTTTTCTCACTGAGGTTTCTGAGACCTGCCATCTCACTGGTAGAGTGATTTTTTTAAATGCTATCACTCTACCAGTGAGATGGCAGGTCTCAAAAACCAATGTGTATCAACACATTGATCCAAATGTTCCAGATCTCTAATTACAGAGTTTAGAAATAGATTGATGTGATGATCTGAGCCTTTAGGTGGCATCTTTCTATTTTTATTCCTTAGAGCGGTAAATGGCCCCTCTCCTCTCTCTCTATCCTCTACACCCTGAAGATCCTCGGGTTTCCAATTCTAAACATTTTTTACAGTCTGTTTGTGTGAACATTTTATGCCAAAAGATTTTTCTAATGAATAGATGTAAATCTTTAATCCAGTCAAAAACATTAAACCTAGTAGTTTGTACCTAGTAGAGTCTGTTAGTGTAGTACCCAATAGGTTCAAAATCAATGAGGGGGCGTAACCCAAATTTTTATTTATTTGCATTGAATTTGTGTCTGTTCTCGTAGGCTGTAAGAGTTCGGTTGTAGACTTTGCCCTAAAAACGTAGAGGGTGATAACATGTTTAATATATTGTGAGACGAAGAGGAGGTAGAGGAACACAAAGATAACTTGGAGCCTCCCAATGTGGACTCCCCTAGTGAAGATGGTTGGGTGATCTGTGGTGAATTGCTGTCTTTCCATGTCTCTTGATTAGTAGAGTTGGATGTAGGGAAGATTATGTTGTTCCTTTTCCTATCTCCCCCTTTTGGTACCTCCCACCCCCTCTTACACGACCACATCCTCTATAACCGCCTCTTCCACCCCTAATGAATTGTGATTTAGGGGTGTTGCGATCTAGGCTACCTGCATTAGATATAGAGGTTTTAACATTGGACCCTATGTTGGTATGTTGGGGATTTAATGTAAGCTGTCTTATCTTTAAATTCACCTACATCTAAATTCACCGAGATCTTTGACAAATTGTCTAAATTACGATCAACCAGAATAGATTTATATCTGCCAATGTTTGTTTCCAATTCTGACTCACTTTTGCTAAATTCAATGCACTTTGTGTTAATTCCTCAATCAGTTTCTCAGAGAGATGAATCTTCTGTTGCTTCTTTTCTACCAATTCTTTTCTCCGTTTGCCCGGTATAGGCTCTGGTATCTTCTTTTACTTGGTTCTACTAGGCGGAGCCTAGTATCACTTGGTTATACTAGGTGTATCCCAGGCTGTAGCACTGGCCAATCGCAGCGCTCAGCTCACAGCATGGGAGAAAAAAAACTGCCAGGATATGAGCTGTGCGCTGCGATTGGCCAGCGCTACAGCCTGGGATACACCTAGTATAACCAAGTGATACTAGGCTCCGCCTAGTATGACCAAGTCACAGAAGATAACGGAGCCTATACCGGGCGAACGGAGCAGCGGCCAGGGATAATAGTAAGTGCCGGGAGATCCCTGGGTGCCGCTCTACATGTCAGCATACTTAGTTCACATTTTTTTCCCTGATGAAAGGTCCTCTTTAATTAATGTAGTCACAGAATACCTTCACCAGTGTAAAGTGTAACCTTTATGATGATCATTAAAACTCACCCAATTGGTGCCCAATTAACAATAAGGCTGGGCAAGACAAGGAAAAGAAAATTGTCTCACCCTCACAATTGCCCGATCAAGCTATAGGCACTGCCTAGTGATGAGCCGCAGGGGCAATATTCGAATTCGCGATATTTCGCGAATATTTGGGCGAACATTCGTCATATATTCGTGAATTTGCAATTATTTTCTTGACTGTGAAAATCCGAAGTGTAATAATTGCGTACTTTTGCTACATTTTTCAAGCTGCTAGAAGTTTACTGAGACTGGAGAAAATGGTTGGCACGGCAGAACATTACAATAGCTTTACATGCAGATAGAGTGCTCCAATATATTCGCGATTGTGCAAATCGGCAATTGATGCGTATATTTTTGCACAATATGGGCAACTTCACATTTTAGCAGGTCTGACTACATATTACTGATTGATGCACTAAGTATTGTTGTGAACTTGTGACATTACAGCACTATGTGTGAGATTTATCAAAACTGGTGTAAAGTAGAATTTGGCTTAGTTGCCCATAGCAACCAATCAGATTCCATCTTTCATTTTACAGAGCTCCTTAGGAAAATGAAAGGTGGAATCTGAATGGTTGCTATGGGCAACATAGCTGGTTTTGCTTTACACCAGTTTTGATAAATTTCCCCCTATGTCTATAGCATGTATGTATGGACAGCAGAACCTATCCCCTAAATAACACCCTGCACTGGAACCTAACAGCTACACTATATCACTATGTAACCTACACTAACTATCTTTATTATACATATATATATAAGCTAACTAACTATGTAATGTGACAGCAAAACACAGAGCACGGCAATGACACTGCTGTCTCTCTCATAACTGTAAAAAAATGTTGAAAATACCTGCTGGGGAGGTTCTTATATAGTAAGGGGTAGGCAACTTTCCTATTGGTTGCTAGAGATGTTGCTAAGCTCAGACAAAGACATTGCTGGATTCTCATTGGCCTACAAGCAAAAATCAGGGAAGAATCGTGTTCAAATGGAAAAAAATTACGAAAATACGAATATATAGCACTAATTTCTAAATATTTGCGAATTCTCGAAGTGCCCATATTCACGATAAATATTCCCGATTCGGATATTCACGCCCAACACTATCCCTGACAGGGATAGATACTGCCACCAAAGAAGAGAACTAATATGACTACAGTCCAATAATAATGTCATCATAAGTCAATGCATGTATCAGAAAATAATAAAGTTACAACACAAATAATCGCACATAATACATATATGTCCCAAATAAACCAGTGGCGTCCAGGTTTTGATCACCAGTGGAAAAAAAAGGAGCACATACCATATGTCCCAGGAATGTAAACTTTGTCCCTACACGTTTCTTTGAACCGTTCTCTGGGGTCAGTTCATCAGGGGACCACATATAACAGAAAAACGCCAAAAAACAAACAATACAGAAATGGAGGCAATAATGTGTGTGCGAATCAGAATATATTCTTGTAGTAATACCCAAAAAGAAAGACAATTCCCACATATTTGGGACCAAATATTATGCATCTGCATCACATAACAAATGTCCACAGTGCTGCTGTTACTGAAACCCTTTTAAAAATCTACCACACACCATTTAAATAATAATAATCAAAGTATGGCTTTTAATAAATTCGAAATAACAGCAGGATAGGCCAATAAACATAACAATCACTACGGCAGTAAGGGGAGTATATGAATATACTTCCCTACATCCTAGATGATATGCCAAGGCTGGCATTGGGTGATTTTTAATGATCATCAGTAAAGGTTACGTTTTACACTGGTGAAGGTATTCTGTAACTGCTTTTGAGGTTTGCAGCAGCTGCAGTTGTGCTACTCAATTCTCACTCTCTGGCTGACAGCTTTCTTTGCCTGACCCTATTCTAGACACACAATTCCTCTTCTTTGAATTAGTATTATTTCCTTTCAATGTCCCTAGCAATAGACTAGAAGCTTGATTGCAGCTTTTGACTGTCCCTAAGATTTTTTTTCTGTCAGACACTGTAAGACCAATCCCTCATTCACAGCCCAACACAGAATGACATTCTGCTAGGGCACCTCTCTGCCTGCTGCAGCACTGTTTGGCTTATCCAGACTGTCTGTTGGCCTGGGAGCGAATCAGGGTAAGCTCCCCCCACCCACTTCCTCTCAGGGTCCTGTGAGCAAACTTCTTCTTCCTCCCAAATGCTTTTTCCCACCAACATGTGCTGTAAAATGGTGCTATGCACTGTTTTACTGTATTTGTCTGAAATAAACCTGAAAATGTTCAGTTTCGTCTGCTGGCCAAAAATTAGCAAAGTTCACAAAAAAACTAGTTCATTGCGAACTGGTTCACTCATCCGTATTATATACCAATTTCCAGGGCAATTGGAGCCAGTCTGGTTTGGTCCGAACCGCTTTAGGTTTCAGGTCTGGACCAAACTTTTTGAAATCCAGCTAACCTGAACTGAAGCTTAACAGTTTCACTCATCTCTAAGTCACATATACAAATAGCTACTTAGCATTTATTTGTTTTACTTATATAGCACCATCATATTCTGCAGTACTTTACTGACATTACCATTGATTGTTATCCCTAATGGAATTCCCATTCCAAATTCCCTGCCTTTGGCGTATGGGGGGAGATTAAAGTGCTGGGAGGAACCCACGGAAATAAAAGAAGAACATACAAAATCAGTATACACAAAGAGACAATGCTACCATACGCACACATACACACACCTGTCCACTATTGCAATTTTGTATATTGACCTTACAATAGAGATTACAACCTGCCCTAGTTCTACTCTACACGTTTCTGTGCTAATATATCATCAGGGTTATGGTAGCAGTAAAGAGCAGTGCAATTAGGTGCCATCACAGCAGCAGTAGAAGCCCAGTTCTAGTTGCCAGCCATAAGGCTGGATCACAGCCTTTAAATATAGATTACCACGATCACCCAGTGAAGTAAAAGCAAGACATGCCCAATGGGCATAAGAGGGATCAACCAGACCCTTCCCACTGGTGAGACATCACAATCATCTGCTGGGGGGCAGGGTCATTATCAGAACTCCTTTGTGGTTACCAGAGGGAATCCTAAGGAGGAGACATTGCCAAGAAATCACCCTGGCTCTGAGAGCAAATAAGCAGATCTGAGAAAGCAGCTTAACTACCAAAAAAGGAAAGATGGAAATACATAAATGGGCTAAACAAGATTAGGGGTTGGGATCAATGAATATGGGACTCTCACCCCAAAACTGATAACACTTGTAAGAAGAATATTAGAGGATGTATCCAAAAAGGTGAGCACTTGGAGTAGCCAGGGGAAGAATAATGCACTGTTAATACATATTAGAACAACACAGGGTCAACAATATCAAACCAGATTGCAGGAAACAAGAAAATGAAAGATGTTCATTAAGATTTGATCCCGTGCTGAGCCACGCCCCCTGCACTGATCACATGACAGTGATGTCATCCCAGGTCCTTCGGCTGTTCAACAGTTCGGGTTGGTGGCAGCCGCCCCTTATGGATTCCATATGCCGCTATAGTGGAATCCATAACGGGATGCGCGACTTACCACAACCCGAACGCCGGACTTTTTTTTAAAGTTCGCTCATCTCTACTCCCAAAAGTATTTGATATGTGCTACATAAAAGGTTAGTACATAAAATGAGAATGCTTTGACTGGGAGAAAATGTATGCATGTGGGTAAGTAACTGGCTCAGTGATAGAAAAAATGAGGGTGGTTCTTAATGGTACATACTCTTCAATCTATTTATTAATGATCTTGTAGAAGGCTTGTACAGTAAAATATTTTTTTTTTTTTCAGATGACAATAAATTGTGTAAAATAACTAACTCAAAAGAGGGCATGGCAGTTGCAGAGCTGGACCAGCAGTGTAACAGCAATGCTCGTATTGCTCCTGTGTATGTTCATTTTTCTGAGCAATGAGGGCACATATAAACATGGGACCAACACAGGTACCTTCAGCTGCCAAACACACATACAACAGGTCAGCCAGCTTCTTGGGAACAAATCTGCTGACGGATACCCTTTAACTGTAGCAACCAGTGTCAGGCAGCTGGTTCCAAGGCCAATAAAATCATGGGTTGCTTCAAAAGAGGCACAGATGCACGTGATTAGAACATAGTTCTCCAAAGAGAGTAAACTTCATCTAGTTCTTGATGTAATGATGACAATTTTTACAAAAAGGAATTTACAATAAAGAAATTACGGATGGGGTCCCTATAGTAGGAAGCCGTGATTACTGGATAGACATACAGAGGCAACACAATTTATTTGTCAAAGCAAATACATTTCATATACAGACCACAATTTGTACAAGTAATACCGTATTTTTCGCCCCATAAGACGCACTTTTTTCCCCCCTAAAAATGGAGGAAAAGTGCCCCTGCGTCTTATGGGGCGAATGCTGACATTTTTACATCGCCAGCTGTGATGTACGCGTGAGCGGGGAGGGACTGGGAGGAGGAGCTGGGGGCCGGCAATTGCGGAGGGGCTGGTGCAGTGACTGTAACCGCCCCCCCCCCCCCTGCTCCAGTGCTGCACTATTAAAATATAAGGTATTTAAATCAATTAAAAGTTCTGGTCCATGCCCCCCACCCCTAATATTACCGACACACGGCTTGTTCAGTTGATAGCAGGCATTCCGGGCGGCCGGTGCGTCACTCACTGACGTCCAGACCTGCGCCGCCTGCTTCATTCATAAAGTAGGCGGCGCAGGCACATGACGTCAGTGAGTGACGCGCCGGCCGCCCGGAATGCCTGCCATCAACTGAACAAGCCGTGTGTCGGTAATATTAGGGGTGGGGGGCATGGACCAGAACTTTTAATTGATTTAGATACCTTATATTTTAATAGTGCAGCACTGGAGCGGGGGGGCGGTTACAGTCACTGCACCAGCCCCTCCGCAATTGCCGGCCCCCAGCTCCTCCTCCCAGTCCCTCCCCGCTCACTCAGTTTTATGGGGGGAGGGGGTCTGTGGATGGCACTGTTATGGGATGGGGGATCTGTGGATGGCACTCTTATGGGGTGGGGAGGTCTGTGGATGACACATATATAACAGTGCCATCCACAGATCCCCCATAACTGTTACAAGGGAGCTGTAACAGTATCCTTCACAGATCCCCCCCCCCATGACAGTATCCTTCACAGATCCCCCTCCTGTAACAGTGTCAGTCACAGATCCCCCCATAACAGTGTCAGACACAGATCCCCCCCCCATAACAGTGCGTCATCCACAGATCCCCCCATAACAGTGCATCATCCCCAGACCCCTCCATAAGTGTGTCATCCCCAGATCCCCCATAACAGTACATCATCCCCAGATCCCCCATAACAGTACGTCATCCCCAGATCCCCCATAACAGTGTCCTTCACAGATCCCCCCCCATAACAGTGACATCCACAGATCCCCCATAATAGTGCCATCCACAGACCACCATTAGTTCCAAAAGCACACCTTTTTGTTAAAAATATTTTTTTTCTTATTTTCCTCCCCAAAAACCCCAGGTGAGTCTTATGGGCTGGTGCGTCTTATAGGGCAAAAAATACGGTAAATACCTCCCAACATTTTGGACGATCAAAGAGGGACACTTATGGTTCATTGTGTGAAAGATCCATTTTTCCTGCATATCTATGCACTTCAATAGTTTTCTCTTACAAAATGGCGCAAAAACAATCTGAATTGAGAAATAGAAATTTCTAAAATCCCAACTACATCAAATAAGACGGACTCAAATATACAGAGAGGAACCAGACAAACACTCCCAAGGGCAATATTGTGAATGTTATAATGCAAATCTATACCTCAGATCAAAAAGACGACATTTAAAGGGATTTTCCCATCTCAGCTGGCTCGGCTATTTCAGTCTGCCCCATAGAGATGAATGGGAGCATGGGCCGCTCCCATTCACTTCTATGGAGCAGCACTTGGTGGTGGACAGACCCCGGGAAATCCAAGGTACTCCAGCCACAGCTCTCCCAGCTTCATTCTCGTTGTAGGTGCGGGTCCCACCGCTGGGATCTGCACCTATCAGACAATGAGGGCATATCTTAGCCATATGCCCCCATTGTCTAAAATGGGAATACCCCTTTAAAGAACAAAGAGGGACAGGGGGACTTGGGTCAAAAAAGGGACACTTGGGAGGTCTGGTAATATAGTTATTGGGTGGTAGTTACAGTAAATCTGCAGATTTTGTGAACACCCTACTCCACTGTCCCAACACGTTTCCCAGTTAGGCAATGGTTCATCAGGAGGCAATGTGAAACAGCGGTGTACAATACACATTACAAAAACATTTATATTAATAGACAAAGTATGTAAACATAAATAGAGGGCATCTGTATTGGTGGTTCAGGGTATCAAAAATCAGATAATTCAGAAAAAGTCCATTGAGTTTATACTGGAAAAGGAAGTGGCGTAGGTTGTGGAATCCTCAGATGGACCATCAATATGTAATATAAGATGTGTTTATATGGCAGATTCCAATCTCTAATTGCCAGAGTCGTGTGGATGAATAAATACAATCACAAACTAAAGTCATACTGGGAGAGAGAGAGAGGGTAAATTTCATAAATGCACTAGTTGAGAACTTACGTTAATAAGTATGTAGGTTGGAAATTTCAGGATGAACAGAGTTGCAGTAACAAGGATCACAAGGTAGGCCATAAGGCTCCTAGGACACCCACTGTGAAATACCAGGATTCTATAAGGCAATAAAAATTACAAGGGTAGTATATTTGTATATAATCACAGAAAATAATGCACTATAATAATAGATGCAAGCATAACATATGGACTAAGCCCTCACTCTTGATAAAATCTGAGACACTTGGTCAATACATTTTGATCAAAATACATCTAAGCCCACCTACCGGTGCCAAGGTGGTCTCAGTTCAGGCGGGTTCTTATGCTAACCTATTCATGCAAATTTTTCAGGAGCACAGTCCCCACACATATGGTGTGTTGCCCCTTGTTACCTCCATGTGCATCAGCAACCGGTGGGAGGAGAGACACACACACCTATATGTACCACCTTAATCAAAGTCACCTATTAGATAGGTGGGGCAAAAGTGCACTTGAATATCGCTTACAGTATAGAAGCGTATTCACACATGAAGATGCCACTCATTTAAGACAAATTAAACAAATCACAGAAAAAACTATATATAAACCATCCTGCACGATATGGTATTAAATGTAATTTACAAATTACAGAAAATAATGCACTATAATAATAGATGCAAGCATAACATATGGTATGACCAAGTGTCTCACATTTTATCAAGAGTGAGGGCTCAGTCCATATGTTATGCTTGCATCTATTATTATAGTGCATTATTTTCAGTGATTTTTTAAATAAAGACATATAGATCCGTGCATTTAATACCACATCGTGCAGGATGGTTTATATATAGTTTTTATGTGATTTGTGTGTATATTTGTATAGGGTGAAAAAAAAATCTAAGATAATATACTCAATATCTAAATATGCTAGCTTAGATGTTTGTGATGGGATAAATCTCCCACCTACTATGTCACCAATGTCAAGGTCCAATTTTAAAATGCCCCATATCATCAAGAGTTTCTCTTCCCATAGCTTCAGGAGGACATCATTCCATGTATTTACAGCTATGCAGCTCTCATGTAGGAACGTCATACTTCACTCTTTTGAAATATGTTTTCCACAGCTCTCGCTCCTTGTGTTTGGACATGATCTGCTGATCAGTTTCCAAACATAGGCTGAGGATTAACAGACAGCTGCTGTCCTAAGAGAGGTGATAAAAGATAGAAATGATTCAGTACTTACAAACAGTAAGAATGCTTCAACTAGAGATCAAGATTTCATTGCATCTATTAGCTGCTTACAACATAATGCTAACAACAGCCTGCTTTAGCTCTTAAAAGACAAATACTTTATAGAACTTAAAGGGAATCTGTCACCAGGAAGTTCGCTGTTAGGCTAGGCACGATGTCATGTAGGGCTCAGCTGGATGTAATGATACCTTTCACTTAGGGATGTGTTGCTTTATTCTGGAGAAAAAGACTAATAACCCATAGGCAAATGAGCAGTTAAGTGCATTGTGGGTGGGGACCTAAACACTGTATGCCCCTTTATGCCTCCTGCTTCCTCTACCTGCCCTTGATTGACAGGGCCAGGTTCCTGCTTAGTCAGTGCAAAGCAATAAGACTGTAGGAACCTGTCCTTGTCAATCAAGAAGGTGGAGAAAGGCTGGCAGAGGAAGAAGGAGGAGTAAGGGTGCATAGAGTGGCTTGGGTCTTCCCTCAGCTAATGCAAATGCTTTTTTGCATATGGATTACAATAATTTTTTCTCCAATAAGAAGGAACAGTTCACTAAGTCAAAAATTTCTTAACCTTCAGCTGAGAAAGTCCTCTAAGACAGTGCCCATTCTTTAACTGTGAATTTATTGATGACAGGTTCTCTTTGTTAGAGTTTCTCCTGAAAATTCTGGCATATGCAGAACTCCAGAAGTATTATTTCACTGGGTTAATTATTATTACAAGAGTTAATGCAATGTTAGTGAAATATTGTGATTTATTGTGATTTGTACAGTTGTGTTCAAAATAAAAGCAGTCAGACATCACTAACCTGATCAATCACTGTTTTTGGTAGAAATGATATTTCTACATGGCAAATAATTTACTAGCAGGTGTAGTAGAGTAATAGAAATCCAGAAGACCCAACTGTCATGACATACATGCTGCTGATTCTGTGTAAATGAATCACTAATTGAAAGGGGCATGTTCAAAATAATAGCAGTGTGGAGTTCAATGAGTGAGGTCATTCATTCTTTAAAAACAGGTGGCAATTATTGCCCTTATTTAAGGACAGAAGGCAGCAAATGTACATGCTGGTTACAGTGCATTTCTCTCTGATATTCTGAGGAAACTGGGCTGTTCCAGACATTGTTCAGAAGAACATCGTACCCTGATTAAAAAGCTGATTGAAGAGGGAAAAACATATAAAGAAGTGCAGAAAATTATAGGCTGCTCAGCTAAAATGATCGCAAATGCTTTAAAATGGCAACCAAAACCTGAAAAAAGTGAAAGAAAGCGAAAACCTACCATTCGAATGGATAGAAGAATATCCAAAATGGCAAGGACTCAGCCAACAATCAGCTCCAGGAAGAACAAAGAAGGTCTAAAGTTACCTGTGAGCACTGTTACAATTAGAAGACGCCTATGTGAAGCCAAGCTATCTGCAAGAAGCCCCCGCAAAGTCCCACTGTTGAAAAAAAGACATGTGCTAAAGAGGTTACAATTTGCCAAAGAGCACATTGATTGGCCTAAAGAGAAATGGCGCAACATTTTGTGGACTGATGAAAGTAAGATTGTTCTTTTTGTGTCTAGTGGCAGGAGACAGTTTGTCAGACGACCCCCAAACACTGAATTCAAGCCACAGTACACTGTGAAGACAGTGAAGAATAGTGGCACAAGCATCATGATATGGGAATGTTTCTCATACTACGGTGTTGGGCCTATTTATCGTATACCAGGGATCATGGATCAGTTTAAATACATCAGAATACTTGAAGAGTTCATGCTGCCTTATGCTGAAGAGGAAATACCCTTGAAATGGCTGTTCCAACAAGACAACGACCCCAAACACACCAGTAAATGTGCAACATCTTGGTTCCAGACCAACAAGATTGAGGTTATGCAGTGGCCAGCCCAATCCCTGGATCTTAATCCAACAGAAAACTTGTGGGGCGACATCAAAAATGCAGTTTCTGAGGCAAAACCAAGAAATAGAGAATTACTGTGGAATGTAGTCCAATCATCCTGGGCTGGAATACCTGTTCACAGGTGCCAGAAGTTGGTTGACTCCATGCAACACAGATGTACAGCAGTTCTCAGAAACAGTGGTTATACAACTAAGGGCTCGTTCATATCACTGTTTCTCCTTTCCGTTCTCCGGCTCTGTTAAGGAGCAGGAGAATGGACAGGGGGGATTCTGCATATAACTGACACCTAACTGTGTGTAACGGAGCCTAAAGACCCCGTAGACTATAATGGGGTCCGTTAGGTGTCTGCTCAGAACATGATTTTTGAGCGGAGATGAAAGTACTGCATCCTTTGGGACATATTTTCCAGTTTATATCTTTGAAATGCCGAAAAAAAAGGGAGGATCAGCAGGGGTCTAGCAGTAATAGAAGATCTGGAGCTGGGCTGAAAAGTCTGCTGATTCTAAGAAAGAGATAATAGATGGTCTTGATCCTAAATGTTTCAGGGGGTAAGGAAATGAATGTTGTAACAACTGAAATTGATGCCAAAATGGTCAAAGAGATTTTACATACTCTGACTAGGCTTGAAAATGTGATGGGGAAATTAATAACTCAGATTGGGACTGTACAAACATATGTGAGCCTGATTAGAGATGACCTACTAAAGCTGAGAGAACATTTGCAGGAAATGGAGAGTAGAACATCTGTAGTGGAAGATTTAATATATAAATTGGAGAAGGATGTAGTGTCTCTTAAACAAACAAAAGTGGAGATGGAGAATAAATTAATAGATTTAGAAGGTAGGACAAGAATTTCCATTCAAGGGTTTCCATTAGACGCATTCTGGCATTCTGGCCAAACATTGGAATATTTTACAAAAGGATATCATTTTAGGCAAGATTGTGCCCAAAGGTCCTATCCTCACTTTCTGTAGAGCCAAAATACTTAAAAATATCTTAGCCCTCTCTTGTCCCAAAATATCTCGCCACAAAAGCATCAGGCCACCAAAACATGGGTCCTTGGAACCCAAAAATGAAGCATATAGATGTGGTACTCCGAGATGCAAATGTTGTGACAGTTAAGTTGGGATCGACCGATATTTATTTTTTAGAGCCGATACCGATAATCTGTGAACTTTCAGGCCGATAGCCGATAATTTATATCGATATTCTGTGCATTTCAATTTTAGATAAAAAAAATTCCTACACAAATCTGCTGTTAAATGAAGAGTTGCCATTATATTAGATATATCGATTAGATTAAATATTTATACTTAATATGTTGGTATTTTTTTTTTACTTTTTTTGCTGTTTATTTATTAACCATTATCCCCCCCTAGGGACTAGAACCCTTGTCCTATTCACCCTAATATTCCTTAGTTTTTTATTTCTGGATGGTTGGAGGCTATTTTTCTGGTTCAAAGTGGAAACCTACATCTGAGCATCAAACTAAATCTCATATGGTACTTTAAAGATTCCACTCGGAGCCCCGCAATTACACTACTGGGGCTCCGATCAGAAGCTGCCACTGCCACCAATGAAGAGGAGGGGAGAGGGGATCCTGTGGCCACAGCCACCAATGATTTTAATACTGGGGGGGAGGGGGGTGGCACACTGCGCTCCCAATGAAGATAACTCGCCCATTAATTCAAATACAGCCTCACCCGAACTCTATGAGAGGTAGTTACGATCCGCAGCAGTCAACCCCTCAGTTAGGGCAGGGGTTAACTGCCGCGGATTGCAGCTACCTCTCATAGAGGTCGGGTGCAGCTATATGATTCACCCGCCTTATTTATTTGAATAAATAAATGAGTAAACTTCATTGGTGGCGCAGTGGCCACAGCCCCTCCCCTCCTCTTCTCTCTCCTCTCAATGGTGGCAGCAGCACAGAGGGGAGGGAAACAGTGTTTCCTTCTCCCCTATGCTGCTGAGGGAACATGGATCGCGCTGACAGCAACGCGATCCATGTTGCTGATTCCTTATCGGCATTTTAGCAAGATGCAACTGTTCCCAACACCGAAGACGTGATCCCCATACGACAATATATGAATTGCGGCATATCCTACATGATTTACATGTTAGAATGTCCATGCAACCTAAGATATATAGGTCGCACTACTCAGACACTGAGGGAGAGGATGAATGAATATCGGTCCAACATTAAACGTCAGAGACACACAGTGTACCCAAACACTTCACAACAACCCATCTCTCCTAAAGGTGACACCACTGGAATGGGTCCCAAATTCATTCCAACAGTTAAGCCATAAGGAAATGTATTGTATTTTTAGGTTGAACACTATCACCTTTCGGACTCAATGAAACTCTGGAATACACCAATTACTAAATGGATCTAATGAGATCTCAAGGACACTGTAGTGTATCTTTCAAGATTTCTTTAAAAAATATTTATTTAACCCTTTCTGGATATTTTCATTTGTCTTATACATTCACTATATCATTTTTTAATAATCTCAGTTTTATCCTATAATTATGCATATTTGATTATTACTATGTCTCCCCCTTTTGTAGTATATATTTCATCTTTTTTATCATTTTTTACCCCAATCCTTTTTTTCACAGATAGATTGGCCTAGGACACATGAGCATTTATATATATATATATATATATATATATATATATATATATACATACATACATACATACACGCCATATATATATATATAAACAGTGCCTTGTAGAAGTATTTGGCCCCCTTGAACTTTTCGACCTTTTGCCACATTTCAGGCTTCAAACATAAAGATATAAAACTGTAATTTTTGGTGAAGAATCAACAACAAGTGGGACACAATTATGAAGTGGAACGAAATTTATTGGATATTTCAAACTTTGTTAACAAATAAACTGAAAAATTGGGCGTGCAAAATTATTCAGCCCCTTTACTTTCAGTGCAGCAAACTCTCTCCAGAAGTTCAGTGAGGATCTCTGAATGATCCAATGTTGACCTAAATGACTAATGATGATAAATAGAATCAAGTCTCTGTATAAATGCACCTGCACTGTGACAGTCTCAGAGGTCAATTTAAAGCGCAGAGAGCATCATGAAGACCAAGGAACACACCAGGCAGGTCCGAGATACAGTTGTGGAGAAGGTTAAAGCCGGATTTGGATACAAAAAGATTTCCCAAGCTTTAAACATCCCAAGGAGCACTGTGCAAGCAATAACATTGAAATAGAAGGAGTATCAGACCACTGCAAATCTACTAAGACCTGGCCGTCCTTCTAAACTTTCAGCTCATACAAGGAGAAGACTGATCAGAGATGCAGCCAGGAGGCCCATGATCACTCTGGATGAACTGCAGAGATCTACAGCTGAGGTGGGACACTCTGTCCATAGGACAAAAATCAGTCGTATACTGCACAAATCTGGCCTTTATGGAAGACTGGCAAGAAGAAAGCCATTTCTTAAAGATATCCATAAAAAGTGTCGTTTAAAGTTTGCCACAAGCCACCTGGGAGACACACCAAACATGTGGAAGAAGGTGCTCTGGTCAGATGAAACCAAAATCAAACTTTTTGGCAACAATTCAAAACGTTATGTTTGGCGTAAAAGCTACACAGCTCATCACCCTGAACACACCATCCCCACTGTCAAACATGGTGGTGGCAGCATCATGGTTTGGGCCTGCTCTTCTTCAGCAGGGACAGGAAAGATGGTTAAAATTGATGGGAAGATGGATGGAGCCAAATACAGGACCATTCTGGAAGAAAACCTGATGGAGTCTGCAAAAGACATGAGACTGGGACGTTGATTTGTCTTCCAACAAGACAATGATCCAAAACATAAAGCAAAATCTACAATGGAATCGTTCACAAATAAACATATCCAGGTGTTAGAATGGCCAAGTCAAAGTCCAGACCTGAATCCTATCGAGAAACTGTGGAAAGAACTGAAAACTGCTGTTCACAAACGCTCTCCATCCAACCTCACTGAGCTTGAGCTGTTTTGCAAGGAGGAATGGGCAAAAATTTCAGTCTCTCGATGTGCAAAACTGATAGAGACATACCTCAAGCGACTTACAGCTGTAATTACAGCAAAAGGCAGCGCTACAAAGTATTAAAAAAATATCCAATAAATTTTGTTCCACTTCATAATTGTGTCCCACTTGTTGTTGATTCTTCACAAAAATTACAGTTTTATATCTTTATGTTTGAAGCCTGAAATGTGGCAAAAGGTCGAAAAGTTCAAGGGGGCCAAATACTTTCACAAGGCACTGTATATATATATATATATATATATATATATATATATATATATATATATATATATATATAGCGTAGAAAACGGACAGCACTCCAATAGAAATCCAAGGTACTTTTATTCACCCAAGTGGGCAGGCAACGTTTCGGCTTAACAATAAAGCCTTTCTCAAGCAATAAACAAATTGGAGTGCAGTCCGTTTTCTACGCTATTACTGTGGGTTGCTCACACCCTTGGACCTTGCACCCGCCACATTGCCTGTGTTTGGTGCTGCCTGGTTTTTTCTTCATTTATATATTGTAAGAGGGCGCAAGGTTCCGTCGTCGACGGAAGGTACGTGTCACCGAGGTTCCTGGCCTCGGTGAGATAAGAGCCGGATTTTTTGTGTCAGCAGCAGCTAGTGCTGCTTGACACATTGATATTTAGTATGGCTACAAAGCCGATCCGGGCCGGCTCTTATTGGGAATAGTCAAGTGCTGGGTGGGAGACTATTCCCCACGGTCCAGGCCGGACTTTTTCCGGGCCTTTAAAAGGCAGCCACCTCAGCAGGTGGGAGGGTGATTATCCTGGAAGCTGCTGGTGTTGCTGTGGAGCTCTCAGGGCTGAGAGCAAGAGTCTGCAAACAGGCGTGCAGTCTACCTGGAAGCCGCTGGTGGAAACTTTGTGTGGCCGACCTAACTGCCAGGTGTGAACTAACACCGACCACTCAGGTGACCTTGCTGTGGGACTTATGTTTTGCCAGGTGTTTTACCTTGTGTGAACAAGCACTAAAGACTGTTTCTGTTTTGCCGAGTGTGAATAAAACACTTCTGCTTTACCCAGCTGAACTGTATACCTTGCCTCTATACTGCGTCCGCAAGCCTGTCTACCAGAGCAATTCCCCACATTTGGTGGAGGATGCGGGCATGCGCAGTGAGGCTGGCGTGAACGCCGAAAGTTTTTGTTTTTGCTGTGTTGGACTGCATGTCATATATCAGGCCTGCAACTTTTGTGGTTTCTGGCAACATGGAGGCTGCTGTGAAAGCTCTCATGGAGGCTAACGTGCAGCAGAGGGAGACCAATCAGCTACTTTTACAGCAGCAACAGGCTAATGAGCTACAGCAAAAAGACATGAGGAGGCTATGTGCACAGCAGCAGGACGAACAATCTCCTAATGCAGCAGCTGATAGCCTTGCAGGAGTCGGTGCGAACGTCCCAGCCAGGAGTTGCAACCACGACAGCCCCGACTGTGTCTAACGCCAGGGACAAAGTCCGATCTGCCCTAGGGCATCCGAACCCATGGACTGCGGGTTCGCTCGCCGGTCCTCTCTTTTTGCCCAACCAGTGTATATAGCTGACCCCCTGCTGGCCGCGGACACCCCTCCGATGTGTGACATCATGGTTAATGGACACTCCGTGCAGGCCCTGCTGGACTCTGGAAGCCTGGTAACTCTGGTCCATGAGTCGTTGGTAACAGAAAAACTCCCAGAAGGGCGAACCCTTACCATTGTCTGTATACATGGGGATCGCCGGGAGTATCCCACTACTAAGGTTACCCTGACGGTGGGTGGGAAAGAGGTGCCACATGTCGTGGGAGTGGGGAGACGGCTCCCTTATGCCGCAATATTGGGGAGGGACTTTCCCCTGTTCTGGTCTTTGTGGAGGAACGGGTTGCCTACTTGTGGGGAAGAAAAATGTCCGGTCCCGAACCTGAGGACCCCGAAGCAGAGACACCAGCGGTAGGGGTGACCACTAATTCTGTGATAGAGGGAGACAACCCCACTAAGTGTAATGGTGGGAGGCGTGGAGGGCTTGCCACCGGGACCGGAATTGGCAGACCTCAACGTCTCCGGGAGAAAAATTTTGGGACCGCACAACACCGGGACCAAACCCTAGCCAGGGCCTGGGAGAACGTTGTGGTAATTGATGGTAAACCCCAAAAACCTGGGGCGGAGTTAATGCTTCCCCGTTTTGTTGTTCACCAGGAAATGTTGTATCGGGTGAACCAAATCCGGGTGAGAATATTGAACAGTTGGTGGTGCCCACGGCGTACCGCAAGCTCGTTATGGAGCTTGCCCACCAACATGTTCTTGGGGGACACTTGGGATGGCAGAAAACCCAGGACCGCATACTGCAGCGGTTTTATTGGCCCAGTGTTTTCAAAGAGGTAGAAAATTATTGTAAGTCCTGTCCAACCTGTCAGGTAAATAGCCCCCAGCCACATTTCCGTAGTCCTCTGGTACCTCTACCAATCATAGAGGTACCGTTTGAGCGAATCGCTATGGATCTAATAGGGCCCATACCGAAGTCCGCTAGGGGCCACCAACACATTCTGGTCGTTCTCGATTACGCCACTCGGTATCCGGAGGCGGTGCCCCTGCGACATACATCAGCTAAGCTCATAGCTAAGGAGTTAATGGAAATGTTTTCCCGGGTGGGCCTGCCTAAGGAGGTTCTGACAGACCAAGGGACCCCTTTTATGTCCAAGGTTATGAGGGAACTGTGTAAATTGCTGCGTATTAAACAGTTGCGGACGTCCGTTTACCATCCGCAAACGGATGGTCTCGTCGAAAGGTTTAACCAAACGTTAAAAAATATGTTAAAAAGGGTGGTGTCTAGAGATGGGAGGGACTGGGACCTGCTTCTGCCCTATCTCATGTTCGCAGTGCGAGAGGTGCCCCAGGCCTCTACTGGGTTCTCGCCCTTCGAACTGCTTTATGGCCGACACCCTCGGGGCCTGTTAGACATCGCCAAGGAAGCATGGGAACAACAACCCGTCCCCACAAAAGTGTCATTGAGTATGTCACCCAGATGCAGGAACGGATGGAAAGGGTGTTGCCGCTGGTCCGGGAGCATATGGAGGCAGCGCAACAAGCCCAGAGTAGGGTGTATAATCGTCAGGCTCGGGTACGGGACTTCAATCCGGGAGATCGGGTTTTGGTTCTGGTACCCACCCTTGACAGCAAGTTCCTAGCTAGGTGGCAGGGCCCCTATGAGGTAATCGAGAAGGTAGGGAAGTAAATTACAAAGTACACCAGCCAGGCGGCGCAAGCCGGAGCAGGTGTACCATGTGAATTTACTAAAGCCGTGGAAAGATAGGGACACGGCCGACGACCACAGCCCCCGTCCAGGGCTTCTAGGTGAAAGGGTCCAGCCCCACAGTTTGAGGCCTGTGAAGCAGTAACCACGGTAAAATTGCAGACAGCCTGTCTTCCAAACAAGTTCAGGAAGTAAGGGAGTTCATCAGTCGGAACACGGATGTGTTCTCGGACCTCCTGGCCGCACTTCCCTCATCCAACATGATATCGTCACGGAGCCTCAGGCCAAGATCCGGTTAAAACCATACCGGGTACCCGAGGCTCGGCGACGGGCCATCGCGGAGGAAGTGCAATTAATGTTGAAGCTTGATGTCATTGAGGAGTCGAAAAGTGAATGGGCAAGTCCCATAGTCCTAATACCCAAGCCGGATGGGACGTTACGGTTCTGCAACGATTTTCGCAAGTTAAATGAAGTGTCCAAGTTTGATGCGTATCCCATGCCCCGGGTAGACGAGCTTGTTGAGAATTTAGGGCAAGCCCGTTATTTTTCTGTGCTAGACCTCACTAAAGGGTACTGGCAGGTACCCTTAACGGAGTCGGCCAAGGAAAAAACTGCTTTTGTTACCCGCAGGGCCTGTATCATTACAAGGTATTACCCTTTGGCCTGCATGGCGCCCCTGCCACTTTCCAAAGGTTAATGGACATTGTGCTGCGACCTCATCGTCGGTACGCCTCGGCCTACTTAGATGATGTAGTCATCCACAGCACCGACTGGGAAAGCCATTTGCCCAAAGTACAGGCGGTAGTGGATGCCCTTAGAAAAGCTGGACTAACCGCTAATCCAAAAAAGTGTGCCATTGGGTTAGAAGAGACCAAGTATCTGGGGTATGTCATTGGGCGGGGACTCATCAAACCTCAGGTAAATAAGATAGAGGCAATACGTAGTGGCCCCGACCGGTCACCACCAGGCAGGTAAAATCGTTCCTGGGGATTGTAGGGTACTACATGAGGTTTGTGCCCCACTTTGCCACGATAGCAGCACCATTGACAGACCTGTTGAAGGGACGGAAGTCCGGAAAGGTTCACTGGAGTGAGAAGGCAGAAGAGGCTTTCTCTGCATTGAAGTCGGCCCTGTGTGGGTCCCCGGTTTTGGTGACACCCGACTTCAACAGGGAGTTCATAGTACAGACGGATGCCTCGGAGGTAGGCCTCGGCGCTGTACTGTCTCAGGAAGTCAACGGCGAAGAACATCCCGTTGTCTTCCTGAGCCATAAGCTCAACCCAGCCGAGACCAGGTATAGTATAGTGGAGAGGAGTGCCTGGCTATCAAGTGGGCACTCGAGTCTCTCCGCTATTACTTGTTAGGGAGGAAGTTCCGTCTGGTGACCGACCATTCCCCTCTCAAGTGGATGAGCCAGGCCAAGGAGAGGAATGCTCGGGTCACCAGGTGGTTCCTGTCCTTACAGAACTTCAAGTTCTCAGTAGAACACCGGGCAGGCCGCTTGCAGGGTAACGCGGATGCCCTGTCCCGCGTCCCACTGTCTCATGTGTGTTCACCCCTCAGGGTTGAACAAAGGGGGTATGTAAGAGGGCGCAAGGTTCCGTCGTCGGCGGAAGGTACGTGTCACCGAGGTTCCTGGCCTCGGTGAGATAAGAGCCAGATTTTTGTGTCAGCAGCAGCTAGTGCTGCTTGACACATTGATATTTAGTATGGCTACAAAGCCGATCCGGGCCGGCTCTTATTGGGAATAGTCAAGTGCTGGGTGGGAGACTATTCCCCACGGTCCAGGCCGGACTTTTTCCGGGCCTTTAAAAGGCAGCCACCTCAGCAGGTGGGAGGGTGATTATCCTGGAAGCTGCTGGTGTTGCTGTGGAGCTCTCAGGGCTGAGAGCAAGAGTCTGCAAACAGGCGTGCAGTCTACCTGGAAGCCGCTGGTGGAAACTTTGTGTGGCCGACCTAACTGCCAGGTGTGAACTAACACCGACCACTCAGGTGACCTTGCTGTGGGACTTATGTTTTTGCCAGGTGTTTTACCTTGTGTGAACAAGCACTAAAGACTGTTTCTGTTTTGCCGAGTGTGAATAAAACACTTCTGCTTTACCCAGCGAACTGTATACCTTGCCTCTATACTGCGTCCGCAAGCCTGTCTACCAGAGCAATTCCCCACAATATATACGTTTGGCTTGATAATGGCTCTGTGAGAGAGCTGAAACGTTGCTGACACGTGCTGAATAAATCACTGCTTTTTTTTACATTTGGAAGAGTGCTGCGTTCTTTTCTATGAATATATATATAGATATATATATATATATATATATATATATATATACACACACACAATATATATATATATATATATATATATATATATAAAGTAGAAAATCCACGGCACATCCAAAATGGTGAAGAAAAAAGTAGTTTATTCACCAAGTAATAGCGACGTTTCAGTGCTCTCCATGGCACTTTTTTCAAGCAGTGAAACACTGCACACTAAAAAACGGAACACTGCTTGAAAAAAGTGCCATGGAGAGCACTGAAACGTCGCTATTACTCGGTGAATAAACTACTTTTTTCTTCACCATTTTGGATGTGCCGTGGATTTTCTACTTTTTATATTTTTGGAAGTAAGTGGGATACTGCTACAGCCACTGGCACTCCTCTGCATACTTTATTGTGCAAGTGGTGCGGTCCTTCATCATTGTCTATATATATATATATATATATATATATATATATATATATATATATATTGTAAGGGATTAGTTAGTGGGGATTCAGTCTCCAGGGTAGACAGGCACAGTTTAGCAGCACACAGTAGAAATTGCAGTCCAAACGGCAGGAAAGTCGTTTAACTGGCCTCAGACAGTTTTATTGTCAGGTTGAGGTACAGAACATAAAATATAACAAACAAAAATTCTAGGCCTGTCCAGCTCTAACTATACATCAGGAAACCTCACTGACCAAGTGCCGACCTAATACCTGGCACCAAACAAAACAACAAAGTCCATACCTCTTGAAGTTCTCTCTGAGGCTCTATGCAAATAACCTGTTCCCAGGTGGAGAGGAGCTGTGTCTGCATTCTCAGCCTTATATCAGGCTAGCACACCTAAGGAGTAATTACCTGACAGCCCAAAACCCGGACTGTCCGGATGGAGTTGGGGCTCATACTTTTCTCCCCACTCCAGAAACACAGGCCCTAAAAAACAGGTTTTATGCAAACCCGAATTGCAGAGACGTCTGCATAGACCTGTGCTGAACATTTCCCTGGTTGCTTTTTTAAATGACAGAAGTGAGGAATCTTGGGCACACATAGACCCTGTCCACTACTTCTCCAGACACTCTGTCACAATATATACATTTTTATATATATATATATATATATATATATATATTTATATTTATTTTTTATTTTTATATTTTTTTAATATATCTATCTCTCTCTCTCTCTCTCTCTCTCTCTCTCTCTCTCTCTCTATATATATATATATATATATATATATATATATATATATATTAACCTTTGATTAATTATGGCCACCTTTAGATTCCCCCTTTCTTTATCGTTCCAAATTTCTCTACTTCCAAGAACCATTTCTCACCCCCAAGATTCGATTGGCGAGGTCTCCAATTACAAACCTCAGACCCGCCTCTACTAACAGCAAGATGTAACACATATGCGTTCCACCTATATTGTAGATGAAGAGCATGGAGCGCATATAGCGTTCCACTTCAACTTCCACTTCCGTTTGCCTAGTCCGACGTGAACGCATATGCGTTCCACAGCGGACCCCGGCCCGGAGGCTCATTTTTATGTACATTAGACCTTTCAAGTGCGCAGCGTTCAAATATAGAATACTCCCCACTGCCACCAATGTATCTGTACAACATTTTTAAATGCCCCCATAGTTTTTTTAGAATATACTTATTAACTTTAGTTAGATTCACCTATCCGAAGCTATATGTGTTCCAGGGTGGAACGCATAACCTCATTTCC
Source organism: Bufotes viridis (assembly GCA_033119425.1). NCBI lineage: Eukaryota > Metazoa > Chordata > Amphibia > Anura > Bufonidae > Bufotes > Bufotes viridis. The sequence continues at coordinate 41,602,562 of CM065599.1, forward strand.
GCCCAAACATTGTAATTCAGGCGGGAATACACCACTATTTAAAGAGATAAGGTAACATGTTATGATCATGTCTGCCCTGTACTTTGTTTTATTTCTCCTGAAGAAGGGGGATTTGTGTGTTAACCCCTGAAATGCGTTGAGCTTACCAATAAAGACTATTGATGAAGACTCTGCGTTTTGAAGCGGACATCAATTTTTAATATTCTACAAGCGATCTCGGCGAGGGAGGTGGACATGTTGGTGTCTTGAGTTTATCCTTCAGGCCCCTCCCTAGTGAAGTAAGTCCAATACTTACCTATGACATATATTGTATGGATTACATTTTTATTCTCAACATCACAGTAGTGTGAATAACTATTTTATCAGGAGAATTCAGTAGGCGTCACTTGTACTAATCACTGGATCATTTGCTCGTGTACACCTACAGTTTGTAAATCCATATGCACTTTTGGTTCATAAATTATTTGATTTAACCTAGTGGGACCTGGCGCTCAATTCTATTCCTCCTTTTTTTCCCCTTCCTCACCTCTCTCTAGAGGGATTTATCCCCTAGAGCGTCCACCAACAACACTGATTGCATGTATTCATAAACAACTGTTTCATGTAAATGAGCCACCTAGACTTACTTCAATTTTATCTTGGTCCATATAGTTTTTTTATTGTACTGCATTGTATATTTTGCACCGTTGGTCTCATCATTAAGTCAGAACACTCAAGGGACTAACTTGAAGACCCAAGTTATTTTCAACACACCACACCTGGCGCCAATCCACATATTTAATCTTGGAGGGCGTACTCCACCACCAGGAAGTTTGGAATATAACCCTCTACCCCTTTTTTCTCTCTTTTTCCAAATTACTACCAGAATACCCCTGGGAAAATAAGATCTGACATCTTAGAAGGTCCAGAACCTTGTCTAGGCTTTGCTGACAAATCAGTAAGGTAATTGCTTGTTTATATTACTGCTGTGGAAGAATTATTGCCTCCGGAACCTACCACTATTTGAGATAGACTGACCACAGGTATCTGAAATCTGCACCACTCAGTCCAGGAACTGCAGAAAGCGTTAACAAGAACCTGAATGCTAACTGCATGTCTGCGGTTCTGTTAAGAGACTGCAAAGTGTCCTTATAGAGAGGGATCCAGGGAGTATTGCAACTAGTATGTATACTTTGGAACTGTGCCTTTGCTATGTACTAGTCAATTCAGTAAAGAGAAACTTTATTTATTGTGACCTTGGCAATTGACTCCATCATCCATCCTTTGGTCTTACATCTGTCCTCCTGTCTTCTACCCAGCCAAACTGTTCACCATCATCCCAACTACCACCAGTGCCCCAAAGAAACAAAAGGGTTTATGGCTCTAAAGAGCACCAGGGCGGAGCAGGCTACAATGAACTGTGAGTACTACTACCATCATTACCACACCACCAACACCACTGCACATACATTGACATGTCATGGCACATAAAATGCTGAAACACCACACTGCGTACCACAGAATGTATGTAAAAGTCCCCCTATGCTACTCATGGAACCCATGTGTAAACAGTCTTCTGCATCCATAGTTTCCAATCTGGACGTTGTCAAAGGATTTACTTGTACAAATTGCAGGGGTGCTTAAAGTATTCAACACAGGTGTAGAAACTGAATAAACAGGCGTATATGTAAGATGTGTATGGGGGTGGGCTCCCCAGGATACAGAGAAGTTACAAACGAAGAAAGCAACTCTGACACAAGCTTTTGCCAAAACTAAATTTTACTAACACATGGTAATAATCGCAACCACAAATGTTGAGAACATAAAATAAATTTACATACACCCCAGCCTGAAGGCTGAGACCCCTGTACTGCACAGCATGGCGCCCTCTGATGGATGCCAGAGGAAATTATGCAGTAATTTACCTACTGGCGGGCACAACTAAAACTGCCTTTATTACCCTGAAGCAAACATGAACAATTGTTTGGGTGCTTAGTACGGGCTAGCCTGAGGTGAAACACAACAGTTTACAATCTTACTTTGCTCTATAGTATTCCCCCTCCCATAACTAGTCCAGTAGCACGTGCCTGCGTATTACTTCTGAGCAAAATGCTGAATTGTATTGAGTTTGTGGGGGTGTTTATCAGCTCTCAAATGTGCAATGTCCCTTTAAGTAATGGAGTCCTTGTAGTACCAATAGCAACACTTTAGGCCTGACACAAACAGAGACCCTAACTAGCTAACTACAGGCTTGGACGCAGTCTCTAGTCACCAACACTGCAATGAGGTGCGTGCATCATTACCGACCCGGGTCTGCTCTTCATCTGCTGATGACTCTGAACCGACCAACAACCAGTCTCTCCAGCAAACATGAGGTCCCGCAGAGTATGTAGCTTTGTTCCTCATCTCTTATCAGCCTTCCTGGAAACAACCCTCCTTTCCCTGTACAGGGTTCTGGGTCTTGGACAACGATCAGCTTCACTCAAGTTCAGCTGTGGTCACTGAGGGTCCTCTCACTTCTAGATCATCTGATTCTCTGCCCACACACAGCTCCTTAGTCACAGCTAGCATCTAAGATGGTTGCTGCTTCTTATCTAGCAGGTTCTCAAAATGACACCTCTCAAATATGGAAATATATATGCAGTCAGTCAGCTGTGCCTAGGAAACAGTGGCATCTTGTGGCCAAACAGCAGAATGTCAGTCCAGAGCATTTAATTTGATCCACACAGTGTTCAAATCGATGAGAGCTGTTTCTCCATCTCACATATACTTGAATTAACCAAATGTTGATTACTAGAGATAAGTGAAGTTACCAAATTCCACAAAGAAATTTGATTTGTGATAAATTACTTTGTCACAAATCACATTTCTTTGTATGTAGCGGGCCTTTTAGATGCCATGTTCATCACTGATCGCTGCATCTGAGGCTACCATTTAGGCTTTTCAGGGGTTAGTCAGGCTAAAAATAAAAAAATGTTCTCGCCTTATCCATTTTCTCCAATAGAGGCGCGTCACAGGCATCTTGATTGAAAACACGGCTCAAAATCTCATGATGTCATCACTCTGGCCAGACACAGTGACATCATCACTGTTTACGTCAATACGCCCGGTCAGCGAGCTGGTGTAGTCACGTCATACGTCACCCCGCACGAGGTTTCATGCGGTATCTTCAATCAAGATAGGAGCAATACTATGTGTGACTAGCTACTGTGTGTGAAGATTTCTCCTTGTTTACTACCAAGACATCATTGACATTCCCGAACATTCTCTCTTTTTGCAAATGCCTTTTTGAGAAGTCATTTTCAGCACTGGCATGATGCTAAATTAATTGGCTTGTCCAGGCCATGGAAAAAATTTGGTATGGCTGGGCATGGTGTGGGAGTTAAATACTCACTATGGTTGTGCCAGGTTCCTGTGCTGCGTCACCATGTGTAGTGTCCTGGAAACTGACTGCAAAGGGGTTGTGTGTATACTTTATACATTGTGAGTCCTCAAAGGTTATGTATAGAGAACTGTAGGGGAGTATGGATTTAATTATCCAGCCCTTGTCTCACTTACTAGGCAGTAGCTAGATGTGGCTGGCTCCATCCTAAACATCTGTGCTTTTCGCTGTTCCTCTCCAAGTGTAATTCTGTCCGTAAAAGGGTATATTACACTCAGCATCTAAATACAAGACCTGAAAGCTAAATCCTCTATATTTGCGCACGCTGCTGTGCATCTGCAAGTGTATTTCTGTCCGTAAAAGGGTATATTACACTCAGCCTCTATTTACAAGGCCTGAAAGCTAAATCCTCTATATTTGCACACGCTGCTGTGCATCTGCAAGTGTATTTCTGTCCGTAAAAGGGTATATTATACTCAGGGTCTAAATACAAGGGCTGAAAGCTAAATCCTCTATATTTGCGCATGCTGCTGTGCATCTGCAAGTGTACTTTTGTCTTTAAAAAGCTATATTACACTCAGCATCTAAATACAAGGCCTGAAAGCAAAACCCTCTATATTTGTGCACGCTGCTGTGCATCTGCAAGTATATGTCTGTCCGTAAAAGGGTATATTATACTCAGGGTCTAAATACAAGGGCTGAAAGCTAAATCCTCTATATTTGCACATGCTGCTGTGCATCTGCAAGTGTATTTCTGTCCATAAAAGGGTATATTACACTAGGTATCTAAATACAAGGCCTGAAAGCTAAATCCTCTATATTTGAGCACGCTACTGTGCATCTGCAAGTGTATAAAGGATACCTTTCAGCCAGGGCCTAAATACGAGGCCTAAAATTGATATTCCTTTAAATCTGTGGTTTCTGCTGTGCCTATATTAGTGTAATATGGTACATAAATAGCTAGATAGTGTTAGGTGCCTGTAAAAAATGGCCTTAATTTGAACAGGGGTGGAAGACATACAATGCACTGACGCACAACCACTTATGTTTCCTGATGAGGACATGGGAATACCAACTCAGCACGACTCTAATGATGACGAAACACAGGTGCCAACTGCTGCGTCTTTCTGCAGTGTGCAGACCGAAAAGAAGGTCAGGGAGGAAGACTGGGTGGAAGACGATGCAGGGGACGATGAGGTCCTAGACCCCACATGGAATGAAGGTCGTGCCACTGACTTTCAGAGTTCAGAGGAAGAGGCAGAGGTGAGACCGAGCCAACAGCGTAGCAAAAGAGGGAGCAGGGAGCAAAAGCAGAGCAGCCGTCGCCAAGACAGTTCGCGTGCTCCTGGCCTCTGCCACCAGAGACCGAGCACACCAAAGGCAGCTTCAAGGAGTTCCCTGGCATGGCACTTCTTTACACAATGTGCTGATGACAAGACTCGAGTGGTTTGCACGCTGTGCCATCAGAGCCTGAGAGCATTAACATTCTGAACCTTAGCACAACATGCATGACCAGGCATCTACATGCGAGACACGGGCTGCAGTGAAGTAAGCACCTTCAAAACCAAGAAAGGGCTCAGGCCCCTCCTGCTCCCTCTTCTGCTGCTGCCTTGGCCTCTTCCTCCGCCTCTGGAGGAATGTTGGCACCTGCCACCCAGCAAAGAGAGGATGTTCCACCAACACCACCACCTACTTCAACAAGCATCTCCAAGAAGTCACACGGCAGCGTTCAGCTCTCCATCTCACAAACCTTGGAAAGAAAGCGTACATTCCCACCTAGCCACCATCGATCCCTGGTCCTGAATGCCAGCAGCATTTCTAAACTACTGGCCTTTGAAATGCTGTCATTCAGGCTGGTGGAGACGGACAGCTTCAAACAGCTCATGTCACTTGCTGTCCCACAGTACGTCATTCCCAGCCGCCACTACTTTTCCAGGAGAGCCGTGCCTTCCCTGCACAACCAAGTATCGGATAAAATCAAGTGTGCACTGCGCAACGCCATCTGTGGCAAGGTCCACCTAACCACAGATAAGTGGACCAGTAAGCACGGCCAGGGACGCTATATCTCCCTAACTGCGCACTGGGTAAATGTAGTGGTGGCTGGGCCCTAGCCGGAAAGCTGTTTGGTCCACTTCCTTCCACCGCCAAGGATCGCAGGGCATCATTCTTTGCCTCTTGTTGCCTCCTCCTCCTACTCGGATTCCTCCTCCTCTTCTACCACCTCCTCATCCGGTCAGCGACAGACCTTTACCCCTGGATGCGCTGAAGTTGGTGGTGAAGGTCAGCAGGCCGTTCTGAAACTCATGTGTTTGGGGGGCAGGCCCCACACCGCGCAGGAGTTGCAGCGGGGTATAGAACAGACCGACGAGTGGTTGCTGCCGGTGAGCCTCAAGCCCGGCCTCGTGGTATACAATAAGGGGAGAAATCTGGTTGCAGCTCTGGGACTAGCCGTTTTGACGCACAATAGTGATGATCGAGCACCCCGATGCTCGGGTGTTCAGATGCCCTGCCCGAGCACATCAGGATGCTCGGGTGCTCTGCCGAGCACCTGAGCCCTATAGAAGTCAATGGGAGAACCGGAGCATTAAACCAGGCATCCCCTGCTCTGAAAAGGGGAGGGTGCCTGGTTCATAGGAAAAGGTCAGAAATTGATGGAAACACCACTGAAATGGGTCGGGGACAGCATGGGGAGGATGTCTGAATGCATCTTGGACTAGAATGTCGCTGCTGGGAACGATGTTGCCCGAGTTGTACGTCACTTTTACAAACTGACCATAAAACTCACAAAACCGAAGATAAAAGCAATTTTAGATGAAAAATTGTTAGGAAATATTCTTTCCTGTATATTTACTTTTATATAAATAGCAAGTTTAGACAAAAATTTTCATGATTTTCGGAACTGGGGACATAACAGAGTGACGGCCGGTGGCTTCGATTGTGTTGACCGGACTATCATCTGATGATAATGAACTTGTAAGAGGAAAGGAGTGGACGTTGAGCTGACCAGTGACCGTGTATATAAAATTGTAGGTGAGGGTCTGCTGACGCTTTGTTAACTCCAATTAACTTCTAAGCTGATCGCACATCCCCGTGATGTTGACGATCTATCGATGTCTGCTCTTTCAACTTTATGTGCCTACCATGGTGATAGCATCGAAAGTTGAAAAAGCAGACATCAATAGATCGTCAACATCACGGGTGCATTGATGTCAGTGCATTGTATGTCTTCCACCCCTGTTCAAATTAAGGCCTTTTTTTACAGGCACCTAACACTATTTCACACTTTTCAACTTTCGATGTTATCACCATGGTAGGCACATAAAGTTGAAAGAGCAGACATCGATAGATCGTCAACATCATGGGGACGTGCGATCAGCTTAGAAGTTATCTAGAGTTAACAAAGCGGCAGAAGACCCTCACCTACAATTTTATATACATGGTCACTGGTCAGCTCAACGTCCACTCCGTTCTTCTAACAAGTTCATTATCATCAGATTATAGTCCGGTCAACACAATCGAGTCACGGTCGTCCTTCTAGTCATGGCTTCCAGTTCCTAAAATCATGAACATTTTTACCTGAACTTGCTATCACCATGGTAGGCACATAAAAGAACACGTTCTGGTAAAAAATTTTATGATTTTAGGAACTGGGGCCATGACTAAGAGGGACGGCCAGTGGTTTCGATTGTGTTGACTATAATCTGGTGATAATCTCACTGCTCACAGCAAGCAGAGTTTGTGGAATACAGAAAATGTCACTAACGGTCGCCTTGACAAAAAAAAAAAAATCCCACAAAACAATTTTGGCTGCCTGCCACCTCGAACAATAGTCCTTAAAAGGACTGTTATTTCTTTGAAACGTCTTCTCAATGAATTTTTTAGATGAAATTCACCCTACACTGACTGTCCCTTCCTAACAGCATCTCTCCCTGACTTGCTATATAGCACCCGATGAAGCGTTCCCGGCCAGCCAATCCAATCACTGTAATGCCAGTAGAAAACATGTCTAATGGCATTACAGTGATGGCAATACTTACCTGCACGTTTATTGGCTGCTTAGCAAGCACCAAATGTGTAGGGAGAAGACTCGAGCATGGCGCTCGAGCACATGTGGTACTCGGCTGAGTACTCGGATCTGCCGAACCGGTACTCGACAGAGCATGCTTACTCAACACTAACGCACATCCCTTGCCTGGCTCATGTGCTGAATTTGGTGGTGGAGAAATTCATTCACAACTACCCCAACCTGTCAGAGCTGCTGCATAAAGTTCGGGCCGTCTGTGCACGCTTCCTGCGTTCTCATCCTGCCGCTGCTTGCCTGTCTGTGCTACAGTGTAACTTCGGCCTTCCCGCTCACCGCCTCATATGCAACGTGCCCACCAGGTGGAACTCCACCTTGCACATGCTGGAGAGACTGTGGGAGCAGCAGCAGGCCATAGTGGAGTTTCAGCTGCAGCACGCATGGGTGGGTCGCACTGCGGAACAGCACCACTTAACCACCAATGACTGGGCCCCCATGCGAGACCTGTGTGCCCTGTTGCGGTGTTTCGAGTACTCCACCAAAATGGCCAGTGGCGATGACGCAGTTATCAGCATTACAATACCACTTGTATGTCTCCTTGAGAAAACACTTAGGGCAATGGTGGAAGAGGATGTGACCCAGGAGGAAGAGGAGGAAGAGGGGTTATTTCTAACACTTTCAGGTCAGTCTTTTAGAAGTGGCTCAGAGGGAGGTTTTTTGCAACAGCAGAGGCAGGTACAAATTTGGCCAACCAGGGACCACTACTGGAGGACGAGCAGGAGGAGGAGGAGGATGAGGATGAAGCTTGTCCACAGCGGGGTGGCAGCCAGCGCAGATCAGGCCCATCACTGGTGCGTGGCTGGGGGGATACGGTGGACGATGATGATACGCCTTCCACAGAGGACAGCTTGTCCTTACCTCTGGGCAGCCTGGCACACATGAGCAACTACATTAGGGCTGGCCAACCTGCGGCTCTCCAGCTGTTGCAAAACTACATCTCCAAGCATGCCCAGTCTGCCTACAGCAGGGCATGGTGGGAGTTGTAGTTTAACAACAGCTGGAGAGCCGCAGGTTGGCCAGTCCTGGACTACATGCTGCAGTGCCTGCGCAACGACAGCAGAATTGCCCACATTTTAACGTGTGCTGACTACTGGGTGGCCACCCTGCTGGATCCCCGGTACAAAGACAACGTGCCCACCATAATTCTCGCACTGGAGCGTGATAGGAAGATGTGCGAGTACAAGCGCACGCTGGTAGACTCGCTCCTGAGAGCATTACTAACTGACACGGGGGGACAAGTAGAAGCACAAGGCGAAGGCAGAGGAGGAGCAAGATGTTACAAAAGCAGCTGTGTCACGGCCAGCTCCTCCTCAGGGTTAGCATGGCCAAGATGTGGAAAAGTTTTGTCACCGCGCCATAGCTAACTGCACCAACCGCTGATACGGAACGTGTTAGCAGGAGGCAGCATTTCAACTGCATGGTGGAACACTACGTGTGCACACGCCTCCACGTACTGACCGACTCTTCGGCCCCATTTGACTTCTGAGTCTCCAAATTGTCCACATGGCCAGAGCTAGCCCTTTATGCCTTGGAGGTGCTGGCCTGCCCTGCCTCATTACAGACAAACGCAGCCGCCTGTCCACAGCCAACGTGGAAAAGCTGACATTCATAAAAATGAACCAGGCATGGATCCCACAGGACCTGTCCATTCCTTGTGCAGAACAGACATTTATAACTGCCTCGTCCTCAACCATACATTCTTGTACTCCAGGGCACTTCTTTATTAAATCCTTTTTTTTTATTGTACCATTATTTTGGGGGCAACACCAAGTTGAATGATCCTCTCCTCTGTCTGGGTGCCAGGGGCCTACATTTTAGCTAATCGCCTGCTGCTTTGGTGAATGACATTAACCTCTTTTTGTTGTTAAATTACCTCTCCTCTGTCTGGGTGTCAGGGGCCTAAAATTCTGTTAAACGCCTGCTGATTTGGCGGGTGACATGAAGCCTGATTTTCTGCTATGGGACCTCTCTCCTCTTTCCGGCTGCTGGGGCCTAAATAATTGAAAGTGGCCTTTTCCATTGCTGGGTGACATGAAGCCTGATTTTCTGCTATGAGACCGCTCTCCTCTGTCTGGGTGCCAGGGGCCTACATTTCAATTAATCACCTGTTGCTTTTGTGGGTGACATTATCCTCTTTTTACTGTCAAATAACCTATACATTGTCTGGTTGTCAGGGGCCTATATTTCATTTAATCGCTTGCTGCATTGGTGGGAGACATTAACATAGAAACATAAAAACATAGAATGTGTCGGCAGATAAGAACCATTTGGCCCATCTAGTCTGCCCAATATACTGAATACTATGAATAGCCCCAGGCCCTATCTTATATGAAGGATGGCCCTATGCCTATCCCATGCATGCTTAAACTCCTTCACTGTATTTGCAGCTACCACTTCTGCAGGAAGGCTATTCCATGCATCCACTACTCTCTCAGTAAAGCAATACTTACTGAAATTACTTTTAAACCTTTGCCCCTATAATTTAAAACTATGTCCTCTTGTAGCAGTTTTTCTTCTTTTAAATATTCTCTCCTCTTTTAACGTGTTGATTCCTTTTACGTATTTAAAAGCTTCTATCATATCCCCTCTGTCTCTTCTTACTTCCAAGCTATACATGTTAATGTCCTTTAACCTTTCCTGGTAAGTTTTGTCCTGCAATCCATGTACTAGTTTAGTAGCTCTTCTCTGAACTCTCTCCAAAGTTTCAATATCCTTCTGCAGATATGGTCTCCAGTACTGCACACAATACTCCAAATGAGGTCTCACTAGTGCTCTGTAGAGCTAAACGAGCACCTCCCTCTTTCTACTGTTAATGCCTCTCCCTATACATCCAAGCATTCTGCTGGCATTACCTGCTGCTCTATGACATTGTCTGCCCACCTTTAGGTCGTCTGATATAATGACCCTCTAAATCCCTTTCCTCAGATACTGAGATTAGTACTGTATCACTGATTTTGTATTCTGCTCTTGGGTTTTTACGCCCCAGGTGCATTATCTTGCACTTATCGACATTAAATTTTAGTTGCCAGATTTGACCATTCCTCTAGTTTTCCTAAATCCATTTCCATTTGGTGTATCCCTCCAGGAACATAAACCCTGTTACACATCTTTGTGTCATCAGCAAAAAGAGACACCTTACCATTGAGGCCTTCTGCAATTTCGTCGATAAAGATATTAAACAATATGGGTCCCAGAACCGATCCCTCAGATACCCCACTGGTAACAATACCATGGTCTGAATATACTCCATTGACTACAACCCTCTGTTTTCTGTCCTTCACTGCCTAATCCATTCAACAATATGTGAGCCCAAGCTCAAAGACTGCAGTTTATGCAGTTACAAATGTGGATAGGGAAATGAATTAAAATTAAATAAAATAAATAAAAATTAACCAATATCAATTGGAGAGAGGTCCCATAGCAGAGACTCATGCGTCATATCACCCACCACTGGAGAAAGCCACTTTCAGTTATTTCGGCCCAGCACCCAGACAGAGGAGAGAGGTCCCACAGCAAGGAATCATGCATCATATCACCCACCACTGGAGAAGGCCACTTTCAGTTATTTCGGCCCCAGCACCCAGACAGAGGAGAGGTTCATTCAACTTTGGGTTGCACCACAAGATCATGGTAAAGTTAAAAAAAATGAGGATTCAATAAAGAAGTGCCCCAGAGTACAAGAATACATGGTTGAGGGGGAGGCAGTTATAAATGTCTATTCTGCACAAGGGAGGCACAGGTCCTATGGGATCCAAGCCTGGTTCATTTTTATGAACATCAGCTTGTCCACGTTGGCTGTGGACAGGCGGCTTCGTTTGTCAGTAATGACACCCCCTGCCGTGCTGAATACACGTTCAGACAAAACGCTGGCCGCCGGGCAGGCCAGCACCTCCAAGGCATAAAATGCTAACTCTGGCCACGTGGACAATTTGGATACCCAGAAGTTGAATGAGGCCGAACCATCAGTCAGTACGTGGAGGGGTGTGCAGACGTACTGTTCAACCATGTTAGTGAAATGCTGCCTCCTGCTCACACGGTCCGTATCAGGTGGTGGTGCAGTTAGCTGTGGCGTGGACACAAAACTTTTCCACATTTTTGCCATGCTAACCCTGCCCTCAGAGGAGCTGGCCGTGACACAGCTGCGTTGGCGACCTCTTGCTCCTCCTCTGCCTTCGCCTTGGGCTTCCACCTGTTCCCCTGTGACATTTGGGAATGCTCTCAGGAGCGCGTCTACCAGCGTGCGCTTGAACTCGCGCATCTTCCTATCACGCTCCAGTGCAGGAAGTAAGGTGGGCACATTGTCTTTGTACCGGGGATCCAGCAGGGTGGCAACCCAGTAGTCCACACACGTTAAAATGTGGGAAACTCTGCTGTCGTTGTGCAGGCACTGCAGCATGTAGTCGCTCATGTGTGCCAGGCTCCCCAGAGGTAAAGACAAGCTGTCCTCTGTGGGAGGCGTATCGTCATCGTCCTCCGTATCCCCCCAGCCACGCACCAGTGATGGGCCTGAGCTGTGTCGGGTGCCACCCCGCTGTGAACCTGCTTCATCCTCATCCTCCTCCACCTCCTCCTCATCCTCCAGTAGTGGGCCCTGGCTGGCCACATTTGTACCTGGCCTCTGCTGTTGCAAAAAAACTCCCTCTGAGCCACTTCTAACAGACTGGCCTGAAAGTGCTGAAAATGACCCCTCATCCTCCTCCTCCTCCTCCTGGGCCACCTCCTCTTCCATCATCGCCCTAAGCATTTTCTCAAGGAGACATAGAAGTGGTATTGTAACACTGATAACGGTGTCATCGCCACTGGCCATGTTGGTGGAGTACTCGAAACAGCGCAACAGGGCACACAGGTCTCGCATGGAGGCCCAATCATTGGTGGTGAAGTGGTGCTGTTCCGCAGTGCGACTAACGCGTGCGTGCTGCAGCTGAAGCTCCACTATGGCCTGCTGCTGCTCGCACAGTCTCTCCAGTATGTGCAAGGTGGAGTTCCACCTGGTGGGCACGTCGCATATAAGGTGGTGAGCGGGAAGGCAGAAGTTATGTTGTAGTGCAGACAGGCGAGCAGCGGCAGGATGTGAACGCCGGAACCGCGCACAGACGGCCTGCACTTTATGCAGCAGCTCTGACATGTCGGGGTGGTTGTGAATGAACTTCTGCACCACCAAATTCAGCACATGCGCCAGGCAAGGGATGTGCGTCAAACCGGCTAGTCCCAGAGCTCCGACGAGATTTCGCCCATTATCGTACACCACCGGGCCGCGCTTGAGGCCCACCAGCAGAAACCACTCGTCGATCTGTTGTTCAATACCCCGACACAACTCCTGCGCGGTGTGGGGCCTGTCCCCCAAACATATGAGTTTCAGAATGGCCTGCTGACGTTTACCTCGGGCTGTGCTGAAGTTGGTGGTGAAGGTGTGTGGCTGACTGGATGAGCTGGTGGAAGCAGAGGAGGAGGAAGCCGAGTAGGAGGCTACAGGAGGCAAAGAATGATGCCCTGCGATCCTTGGCGGCGGAAGGACGTGCGCCAAGGAACTCTCCGCCTGGGGCCCAGCCGCCACTACAGTTACCCAGTGTGCAGTTAGGGAGATATAGTGTCCCTGGCCGTGCTTACTGGTCCATGTATCTGGTCAGGTGGACCTTGCCACAGATGGCGTTGCGCAGTGTACACTTGATTTTATCGGATACTTGGTTGTGCAGGAAAGGCACGGCTGTCTTGGAGAAGTAGTGGCGGCTGGGAACAACATACTGTGGGACAGCCATGGACATCAGCTGTTTGAAGCTGTCTGTGTCCACCAGCCTGAATGACAGCATTTCAAAGGCCAGTAGTTTAGAAATGCTGGCATTCAGGCCCAGGGCTCGAGGGTGGCTAGGTGGGAATTTATGCTTTCTCTCCAAGGTTTGTGAGATGGAGAGCTGAACGCTGCTGTGTGACATGGTGGAGATGCTTGGTGACTCAGGTAGTGTTGTCGGTGGCACATCCTCTGTTTGGTGGGCGGCAGGTGCCAACATTACTCCAGAGGCGGAGGAAGAGGCCGAGGCAGCAGCAGAAGAGCGAGCAGGGGGAGCCAGAGTATGTTCCTTGCTTTTAAGGCGTTTACTCCACTGCAGTTCATGCTTTGCATGTAGATGCCTGGTCATGCAGGTTGTGCTAAGGTTCAGAACGTTAATGCCTCGCTTCAGGCTCTGATGGCACAGCGTGCAAACCACTCGGGTCTTGTCGTCAGCACATTGTTTAAAGAAGTGCCATCCCAGGGAACTCCTTGAAGCTGCCTTTGGGGTGCTCGGTCCCTGGTGGCGGTGGCCAGTAGCAGGCGAACTCTCTTGAAGGCTGCTGTTCTGCTTTTGCCCCCTGCTCTCTCTTTTGCTACTCTGTTGGCTCGGTCTCACCACTGCCTCTTCCTCTGAACTATGAAAGTCAGTGGCACGACCTTCATTCCATGTAGGGTCTAGGACCTCATCGTCCCCTGCATCGTCTTCCACCCAGTCTTCCTCCCTGACCTCCTGTTCGGTCTGCACACTGCAGAAAGACGCAGCAGTTGGCACCTGTGTTTCGTCATCATCAGAGACGTGCGGACTCCAATGAGGTGGTATTCCCATGTCCATGGTATTCCCATCAGGAAACATCAGTGGTTGTGCATCAGTGCATTCTATGTCTTCCACCACTGGGGAAGGGCTAGGTGGATTCCCTTGGGAAACACTGCCAGCAGAGTCTTCAAACAGCATAAGAGACTGCTGCATTACTTGAGGCTCAGGCAGTTTCCCTGATATGCATGGGGGTGATGTGACAGACTGATGGTCTTGGTTTTCAGGTGCCACCTGTGCGCTTTCTGCGGAAGACTGGGTGGGGGATAATGTTGTGAACGTGCTGCATCCACTGTCGGCCACCCAATTGACTAGCGCCTGTACCTGCTCAGGCCTTACCATCCTTAGAACGGCATTGCGCCCCACCAAATATCGCTGTAAATTCTGGCGGGTACTGGAACCTGAGGTAGTTGGTTCACTAGGACGTGTGGCTGTGGCAGAATGGCCACATCCTCTCCCAGCACCAGAGGGTACACTAACAGCACCACGACCGCGTTCGCATCCATTACTAGATGTTTTCCTCATTGTTACCGTTCACCAAGCACCACAAGAAGAAAAAAATATTTGGCCCAATGTATTGATTTCAAATTCAGGCCTTTTTTTACAGGCACCTAACACTATCTGCCTATTTTTTTATGTAGCGTATTACACTAATCCAGGCACAGCAGTAACCACTGATTTAGGGGAATATCTCTTTTAGGGCTAGTATTTAGGCCCTGGATGAAAGGTATCCTTTTATGGACAGATTTACACTTGGCCTGCAACAGCTGGGACAAAAGATTCAGGGTATTGCTATTTTGGCAATTGAATTTCACCCCACAACAAAATATATGTTTTTGCGGACACTATGAATCTTGGCCAGCCACAGCTGAAACCACTGATTTATGGTATTGCTATTTTGGCAATTGAATTTCACCCCAGAACAAAATATGTTTTTGCGGACACTATGAAACTTGGCCTGCAACAGCTGGGACACCAGATTCAGGGTATTGCTATTTTGGCAATTGAATTTCACCCCACAACAAAATATATGTTTTTGCGGACACTATGAAACTTGGCCTGCAACAGCTGGACAACCAGATTCAGGGTATTGCTATTTTGACAATTGAATTTCACCCCACAACAAAATATATGTTTTTGCTGACACTATGAAACTTGGCCAGCCACAACTGAAACCACTGATTTATGGTATTGCTATTTTGGCAATTGAATTTCACCCCAGAACAAAATATATGTTTTTGCGGACACTATGAAACTTGGCCAGCCACAGCTGAAACCACTAATTTATGGTATTGCTATTTTGGCAATTGAATTTTACCCCAGAACAAAATATATGTTTTTGCGGACACTATGAAACTTGGCCTGCAACAGCTGGGACACCAGATTCAGTGTATTGCTATTTTGGCAATCGAATTTCACCCCAGAACAAAATATATGTTTTTGCGGACACTATTATAGTTTGCCAGCCACAGCTGTGACACCAGATTTATGGTATTGCTATTTTGGCAACTGAATTTCACCCCTGAACAAAATATATGTGTTTGCGGACACTATTATAGTTTACCAGCCAGTGCTGGGACATTAGATTTAGGGGATTGCTATTTTGACAATTGAATTTCACCACAGAAAATAATCTATCCTTTGCCAGACAGCAGACAGTATTATACTTGGCAAGCCAAAGCTGGAACACCAGATTTAAGGGATTGGTATTTGGGCAATTGTATTTAACCCCTTAATAAAATATAGAAATTGCTATCCTGAGTTTCTAGGGGTGATAATTAGCACAGCCAAGCCCCTGATGTAGGATATAGCAAAAAAAAACTAGTATTTATGGATTGATGGACTTGGTGGCAGCTTGTTCTGGTGCACCACAAGTCACAAAATGGCCGCCGATTACCCCAGAAAATAAGTGACAGAAAAATGCTCTGTGCAGCCTAAAAACCAGTGAGCAAGTAACTGGCAGAAGTTGAATCATTCACAGCTGTAGATCGATCACTTCATTAGGTGCTTTTGCTGACTTTTTCCTGCCTAATCTCGCCCTCACAGCAGCTGCGTCCTCTCCCTACACTAATCAGAGCAGTGTGACGTGCGGCGATACGTGACTCCAGCTTAAATAGAGACTGGGTCACATGCTGCACTTGGCCAATCACAGCCATGCCATTAGTAGGCATGGCTGTGATGGGCTCTAAGGGCAAGAAGTAAAACACTAGCCGATTGGCTGCCGTGCAGCCCTTCAGAAAGCGGGAAGAAATCACCGAATAACGAACCCGAACCTTTTTGAAAATGTTCGGGTCCGTGTCCAGAACACCCCATTCTCGGACTGTTCGCTCAACACTATCCAGGAAGTTATTCTGATTTTTTTTCCCCTTAATTTGGGAAAATTGGCTTCTACCTAACAGGTTTTTTTTTTTGCCTTCCTCTGGATTAACTTGCAGGATAACAGGCCGAAATGGATGGACAAATGTCTTTTTTCATCTTTATATACTATGTTACTATGACTGCCTGGGTGAAAACAGGGAAAACCCCTTTAAAAGACAGGCTCTCTGTTGTAGTTTTCCCTTTTCAGTGGGAATCAGCGTGAATATGCTGAAATAAAGCTGTGCATTAGGAGTCCATATTTTTGAGCTAAGCGCCCCAGAGTTATGGAGAGAAAGAAATTTGAGAAGACTGTGCAGGTCATCTAGACTTAGGCAGGGTACAGAATCTCCTTAACCTCTTTCCTACTGCTGCACAACTTTATACGTCAGGGTGGTAGGCCGAGAGCAGCAGGAGCGGTCTGGCTGCGATGGATCCATCACAGTGTACAAAGTAAAAACCAGTAGATAAATTCAAATAATGATGTCCATTTTCACAGTACAATAAAAAAAACACTGATTCCTTAAAAAAAGAAAGGTCTAAGGTGCCCCATGAACAATAATATCAAATACATGTAGGCTGGCCCAGAAATTAATCAGTATTTTTGCAGATAGATAGGCCAATTGCTACAACTGAAAAATTGGCTTGGTAAGGAATGGGGATAAACATGCAGGTAATGAAGCAGTTAATGAGACCAGTCCTGTATGGAGACTCATAGGCAATGCTCCATGGGAATAAAAAATTTGCAGAGAGGTATCTGCCAAGGAAGAGAACCATTTCGATCTCGCCAGCGCCACCGCTTGGAAGTGGCTCCATATGCGTCCAACAAGTCTTGGGATTTTACAAGGAAATCTAGCCATTTCAGATATCCAAGCATGGACAGCCATTTTGGGCTGTTTGCTCTTCATCACCACGGAGTAGGATTCTGGCTGGCTGGGTACTTCCATGATGTAGTTCTAGTAAGATGGTTCACTTCCTATTGATATAACTTCTTGCATTTTTGTTTATCAAGGCCTGGAGCATTGCCAATAAGTCTCCGTATAGGACTGGTTTCTTTAAGGAGATTCAGCACCCTGCCTAAGCCGCACTCAAGGCATTATATCCAGCCACAAGAAACAGTCCCACAGTCTAGAAAGGGCATAGGGATGTAAGTAGCTATGGCCAACAAATGCCCAATACGTATAGATGGTAAATGACAAAACAATTTGCTGCGGTTAGTACTCTGCATTGTGGCCGCAGCAAATTGTTTTGTCATTTACCATCTATACATATTGGGCATTTGTTGGCCATAGCTACTTATATCCCTATGCCCTTTCTGGACTGTGGGACCGTTTCTTGTGGCACCAGTCTCCGGGTAGTTGCCCAGGCTACTACTGGGCCTTCAGTGGTTACACTGTCCCCTGTTTATGTCTAATTATTCAATAAATTTTGATACGTGTATTTTACATTCGACTTTGATATTTATTTATACACTGGTTGTTGTGCTATATTGGGGTTCAGATCTTTGCTTTGGGGTGTTTATCCAGTGTTGACTGATTACTCCTATGTACTTTTGAGGTAAACTGTAGGTATTTATTATATCCAGCCATGCAGAATCCTACTCTGTACTAATGAGGGGCAGGCACCCCAAAGCAAAGATGGATATCTGGCTTGGCTATATTCCCTTGTCAAATCCCAAG
This sequence comes from Bufotes viridis, assembly GCA_033119425.1. Classification (NCBI taxonomy): domain Eukaryota; kingdom Metazoa; phylum Chordata; class Amphibia; order Anura; family Bufonidae; genus Bufotes; species Bufotes viridis. Next base: position 41,620,616 of record CM065599.1, read on the forward strand.
GCTTGTTGGAAAGTCGCATTTTGACTCATGTGGAATCACTTCCAAGTGGTGTTGCTGGTGTGAGATGGTTCTCTTTCTTGGATGATAACCCTTTGCATAAAAGTAATCTACTGGCTCAGAGGAAACTTTTACTTAACCTACTACCTTCTAAAGTGGAAGCAACACATAAAAGCATTGTGGTCAGTATATGATCTAAATATAAACTAATACCATATCTAATATATAATCAAATATGAGGAGCTTACCAAATATATTTGGCTATCTGGATAAAAACAGGGACAACCCCTTTAAAAGTCAGACTGGCTCTATAGTTATAGTCTTAACTTCTCAGTGGGAATCAGCGTGAATAGGCTGAAAAAAAGCTGTGCATTATGATTCCATATTTGTGCCTATTCACCATGACAAGGTGAACTCAATATGGATGGGTTCCTAACTCTCAATCGATCTCTATGCCATTCATGAGCATCTAAATTTAAGGATAGCGGAACCAGGGGAGCACCCAGGAATTTTGTCTAGGCGGGGTCCGAAAAGAAAAAAAATGTTGGCCCTGCCCATTGTTATAAGCCCCCGCCCTACATATAATAAGCCACTTCCAACAAACAATGCACAGCTGAAATTATATTGTTGAGGTTGAAGGTAAGAGTCTTACCCTCATCCTACATAGACGCACTGTACTTAATACTCTGACATAATGCTCCGGTACTCACACTGTCCCCCACGTAGCTCAGTGGCAGGAGCTGTTGCAGTTTCACTTCCTCCCTCCTAGTCCTGAAGGCATCAAAAGAGGAGTGGAGTAGGAGGAAGGTGTGTAGGTCCGGGTGGGGGCCTGACTCTACACATCTTACAGAGAGGGGAGGGCCTGTTTTGGCTGCACTGCCTCCTTCACATTATACAATAGACAACAGCAGACTACAGCCAGCTAGCTCCTCCGCTCTCCTCCCTCCCCAGATCCTGCTCAAGGCCTGTGGTTCCTACCACCATCCGCCACCCGCCCGTGGCCTGCCGCCCCCTTTGCCGTCCTCACCTAGCTCTAAATCCCCCTTCTGCAAATGGCAGGGGGAGGAGCCGGAGCATCTCCTCCTACATAGCGCCACATACCTTCTACATCCAGTGATGAGACCTTTGATGTAGACGTTCTCTTTCCTCATCTTCTCCATTCAGACCAGACCGCAATGATGATTTTTTAGCCATCTCTAGTCTCTGCAGAGATTGACAAACGGACATTAGTTTCCCACTTTTCTATCATCTTCACATCTTCTGAACACACCATCGTGCCCCCCCCAATCCTATGCACGCTGTGTACCCCAATACTATACTGCAGAAACTGTCCCCTGAAAAATATAGGTATCACACAGATAGTGGCCCCTTCAGCAATTATTGCCACACAGTGCTCTAAAAAAATAGCTATGCCCAGTACATGGTATCCCGGACACTAGTAGTATAAACATAATGTCCCCAAAAGTAATTGTGCTAAGTTGATACTGTGCCAGGTTGCCCACAAAAATATCAGTGCTCCCCAAAATGCCACAATAGAAATAATTCTCTGCCAGACCACACTTAGTAGTAATAATGCCCCAATAGTGCCCATACTAGTAACCATGCTCCCTATAGCCCCCCCCCCAGTAGTCATAGTAAAGCTCACCATAATGCCCCCATGTAGTAATACTTTTACTTATAATATGCCAATAAAAGAAATACCCCCACTTAGTGTCCACAGTTCAGCTAATGTCGCCATAATGTATGCCACTATAAAATACACCTATATAGTGTCCCAGTAAATGCTCCCATATTGCACCTTTCCCCCTTCCCCATATTGCCCCCATGATGTGCCAGTATAAAATACCCCATCTTAGTTCCCCCAGCAGATGCCTCAATTGTACTTCTCTCCCTATTCCCCATAGTGCCCCCTATTATTTGCCAGTAACAAAATTCCCCTTTTTAGTGCCTCCAGAAGGTGCCCCTATAGTACTCCTCTTCGCCATAATGTGCCAGTAAAATAATGACCCTTCTTAGTGCCCGCCAAAATGTACCAGTAAAAACTCCCCCTGCTTAATGTTACCAGATGCCCCCAAAATGTGCCACTAAAAATTCCCCTTCTTAATGCCACAAGATGCCCCTATAGTTCTCTCTCCCCTATAGTGTCCCCATAATGTGCCAGTTAAAAATGCCTCTTCTTAATGCCACCAGATGCCCCATAGTGCTGCTCTCCCCTATAGTGTCTCCCATGTGCCAGTTAAAAAAAATGCTTCCTTAGTGCCCCCTATAATGTCATTCACGGAAAGCAAGGGGACACTAAAACTACACTTTATTGTTACATTTAAAAACAGGGGAAGATTTCTGATCAATATAAAGAAGACCAGTGTATGTATACACATCAAAGATACACAAATGCACGTCCTGGGACTTATGCAGTGAGATCCCTGGAGTGCATGGACCAAACACCGGAGTTGTGAGGCGTCAGATGTGAGACAAATGGTCAAAGAAGGCTGGATGTGGCGACCTGCCTGCTGAGTAAGGTAAGATTGAGGGCTAATTTTTGCCCAAAAACACCAAACGTAGGTATTCTCAACCAGCCACATCCAGCAGCTTCACAGGAGGTGCCAGGTGTTCATTAACCCGTACAAACTAGCACCGGACGCCGTCACCATGCCAGTAGTACAGCTCTTGCTCTTTAGTGTTCACGGCAGGCAGGGTCTCTGTACTCCTGATGAGTCTTCTTCTAGCCGAAACGCGTTGAGCAGTGGGCAGCCTTTTACAGGCGGTCTATGAGCATTCTAGGTTTTTAGACCCAGCATCTCCCTTTGGGATTGTGTGCATCCCCCTGAGTGTTTTTTTGGGGGTTTTGCACCTCAATTCCCTCCATGGTACCCCTCAGGGGAGTACTTACAAATACTCTCCTCTCTTTGGTGGGGATCCTTGGTTTTTTACTGAGTCTTGATTGTTAGGTGTACGGGTTAATGAACACCTGGCACCTCCTGTGAAGCTGCTGCATTTGGCTGGCTGGTTAAGAATACCTACGTTTGGTTTTTTTTGGGCAAAAATTAGCCCTCAATCTTACCTTAGGCTGCCACATCCAGCCTTCTTTGACCATTTGTCTCACACCTGATGCCTGACACCTCCGGTGTTTGGTCCATGCACTCCAGGGACCTCACTGCCTAAGTCCCAGGATGTGCATTTGTGTATCTTTGATGTGTATACATACCCTGGTCTTCTTTAAATTGATCAGGAATCTTCCCCTGTTTTTAAATGTAACAATAAAGTGTAGTTTTAGAGTCCCTTTGCTTTCCGTGAATCCTACTTCTTTGAGACGCATACCTCCTTATCTAATTATCTGTGAATTCAGACCCCCTGTAATGTGCCAGTAAAAAATAGAGCCCCAAAATGCCCCCATAGTGCTCCACTCTCCCATAGTGCCCCCAAATAATGCTCCTATAGTGTTACTCTCCCCTATAGTGCCTCTAATAATGTGCCAGTAAAGAATGCCATAGTGCCTCCATAATATGCATTTAAAAAAGTCCCCTTTAGAGCCACCAAATAGCCCCATAGTGCCCCCAAATAATGCCCCTATAGTGCCACTCTCCCCTCTAGTGCCCCCCATAATTTGCTATTAAAAAAGTCCCCTTTAGAGCCCCCAAATAATGCTCCTATGGTGCCAGTGCCACTAGATGCCCATATTAATTAGGCTCCTCACTGCCATCCATTTATTCCTCCCCCCCTGCCCCATATTAATTAATTTACCTGCCTTACGGCCATCCATTTATTTTCCCCCAAACTGCCCCATATTAATTAATTTACCCCCCATTTGTCCCCACTGTCCCATTAATTTGCCCCCAAATTGCCATCTTCCCCCTCCTCCAGATAAACACACAATACACACAAAACACACAAAAAAACAGGCCAACACTTACCTGTCTCCTGGATGGTGAGGCAGGAGTGCTACTCAGATGCGCGATGACGTCATCGCGCACGTCGTACGATGATGTCATTGCGTGGCGCCGGGCTTCTACCACCACTTAGGCCTCAGGCCTACTCGGCCCGAAGCCTATAGTGGTGATAGGCGGCGGAGCAGGGAACTATGCGCTCCCGTGCCCCGCTGCAGTGCAATTAGAACCAGGGCCGTGCCGCCTGTGCGATTGGTGGTGCGGCCCTGGAGGATAAAACATATTTTTTTTTTAAATGAATGGTTCTAGGGGGATCCAAACCCGTTGGACCACCCCCCTGGGTGCGCCACTGAGCGGAACCCATAAAAACGCTGTGACTATTAAAATTGTTACCTCTCTGGGTGAGCAATCCATGACCTGTTGCTGTTGCAAGCTGCGGTTTTCTGTCTAGTCTGCGAAACAAAACAGATCTGGCATAAAAATCAATTTAAGTTAATGGTCCTGTTCTGGATCCATTTTTTTTTTGGGCGAAAGATCGGATCCGGCGCCTATTGACTTACAGTAATTTTCATAGTGGATCCGTTTTGTCTTGTTTAGATTTAATACAAGCGGATCTCGCAGAAACAGATGCATTCACAGGTAATAAATAGCACAGATCAGTTTAATTCTGATTTGAGATGCTCAAAAGCCACAACGCAAGTGTGAAACAGGCCTAAGAGGATTGGTTAGTTATATCAACCAACATGGAGGCTGCCACATCTTCAGACACATGCTGCAAACTCAAAGCAGAAAAACAGAATTAGGGCTTATGCACACGACCATATGTATTTTGCAGTCCGCAAAACACGAATAAAAAAAAAACGGATGACATTCGACAGACGTCCGGGTTACTTCAATTTTTTGCGGATCCATTGTAACTATGCCTGTCCTTGTCCACACAATGGACAAGAATAGGACATGTTCTATTTTTTTGCTAAACGGACTTGAGGACATATGGACACGGAAGTATTTTCCATTTTTTTTCGGCCCCATTGAAACGAACGGTTCCACATATTGGCCATAAAAAAGCGGAATGGACAAAAAATATGTTTGTATGCCCTTAGTCAGTACATCTTGCAGGGTAAAACGAATATGCAGGTCATCGTCATAATTAAAGGGGAGGCAAGGAATAGTAGCATTCTAGAAACATACAGTATATGAATTATAGAATATAAACTAATACCATATCTAATATACAATCAAGTATGATGAGCTTAGCTAATATAGTTTTAGAACTTAAATTATCTCCACCTGTATGTATTTTTAAGGAGAAAATAAAATAAAAAGCTTGATTTTATTGGACTGCAGATTTTTAGAATTTTGTTTCCTGGATCTACTGGTGTGGGAGTCAATGCTGCCTTCTCCTCTAAAGCACTGCTTCCACCCAGGAACTGATTATTGGGACCTGAAGCACCAAACCCTCTCCCGATTTGGAAATATATCAGCAGTATTTTTTTGAATGCCACAGACTGAAGACTTTTTCCTCCACCAAATTTTTACTCGCAACAATAATAATTCGGCCCTAAAACTCAAGAGTCAATTACTGATTGTTAGATACATGCCTGTCACTGTCCTACTCTCTCAGGCAGACACAGTCACCACTCCACTCAACTCTTTTCTCCTCTTGTCCCAGCAGCCTAAACCCACTGTCCTTCAGCTGCTTTCCTGTTTGCCCACCTATCTGTGGGAGTCTCCTTGCAGGCAGCTGGCCTGCTTCCTGCCAGCTAGGCCTCTTCCTTCTGTCCCATAGGGTACATGCATTCTTTTTGGCTAAAGCGCCAGCACGCACCGTTATTCACAACTGCTAATGGTTGGTAACTTTTTGGTAATTAATACATCTTCCCCTGTCAGACGGTGATTGAGCAATAGTTTGTCTAGCTTGTTACTTTCCTGTGAAGGTGTGCTGCATTTGTTTGTCTGCCTGTGTTCTGTCCTCAAACAGTTCACTGGATTCCCTCATTGCCTGATTTCACCTGTCAACCAGAAAAAAAATGATGCCCACACACAATTTGTACAAAAAATTGACACATCTTTTTTAATTCATATTCACGTTATTAAAAAATACTAAAATCACTCCCACAGTATGGGACCACAATAACTACCACCAAATACACTATGTTTAATTGATATTTGGCATGAAGAGTGTATAAGTATCAACAATACCACTACTAACAAACTAACCAGTACATCACAAGTGATAAATATATATACACTGTTCTATTGTTCACAAGGCTGTTGTGGTTGCCGTATTGCGGGTCCGCAATACACGGGACCCGACCCGTGTGCACTCCACATCAAGGATGCGGACCTATTCACTTGAATGGGTCCGCAATCAATGAGATGTGGAACTGAAGCACGGATCGGAACCCCACGGAAGCACTAAGGAGTGGTCCGTGGTGTTTCTGTCCATGCCTCCGCACCGTAAAAAATAGGACATGTTCTATTTTTTTGCTGTGCGGAGGGATCACAGACCCATTCAAGTTGAATGGGTCTGGATCCATCCCCGGCCGCTGCACGGACGTTGCCAGTGCATTGGGGACAGCAAATTGCGGTCCCCAATGCACAGAACGGAACCACAATGGCTGTGCAAATAAGCCCCTACTGGGACTTTTCTCAAGCAGACATGAGAGATCCTGTTAAGGTTCAGTTCAGTTTCACAGAATTTTCCAAAAAGTTTGGTTCAGATCCGAACAGCTCCGGCTAAACCAGATTGTCTCCAATTGCTCTCTCTAGCCTCCTAGGATATTTAGGAAAACAGGTTATATCTTTTCGTTCAGTTTTGGTGAATCCCTCCAAGCTCTTGAGTGCAATGGCAGCAGTAGTAAATTATGCCTGTGGGACACTGACATACATAACTATAGTTCAACGCACAATTGACGGCGTTAACAAACAATGTGGGTAGGCGGGCACAGAGGTGTTTTGATCAAAAGATATTGACTGAGAGTCTCGGATTTTATCATATCAGAGGCAGGGCTTAGTCCATATATAATGCTTACCTCTATTGTGTTAGTGCATTATTATCTGTTTTTCTGTGAAATTACGCCCCCTTAAAAAAATAAAATAATTTTTAGAGGTAAAATTCTTAGGAAACATTCTTTCCTTTATATTTAATTGTATATACAGTGCAAGTGCTGCCAAAAATTACAAGGAACCGGCACTCCAATACACCCTTTATTACACATAAAGGAGGGCATCATACCCACACTTGAAAAATTATGATTGATGGCCTGCTGGTGACCCTCAAAAACTTTTGGAGCAAGGGCCTGCTGGTTACCCTCTAAAACAGGCATCCTCAAACTGCGGCCCTCCAGCTGTTGCAAAACTACAACTCCCAGCATGTCCGAACAGCCTACAGGTATCAGTCTACAGCAGGGCATTGTGGGAGTTGTAGTTTTACAACAGCTGGAGGGCCACAGTTTGAGGATGCCTGCTCTAAAACATTAAGGGCGAGGGCCTGCTGCTTAGCTGACACTCTAAAACATTATAGTTGAGGGCCTGAAGGTGAGCGAATCACTTAAAACATTGCAGTGATGGCCTACAGGTGAGCAGACCGTATAAAAAATTAGAGGTGAGGGCCTGAAGGTGAGCAGACCGTACAAAACATTGGAGGTGAGGGCCTGAAGGTGAGCAGACCGTACAAAACATTGGAGGTGAGTGCCTGAAGGTGATCGAACCCCATAAAACATTGCAGTAATGGCCTACAGGTGAGCAGACTGTATAAAACATTGGAGGTGAGGGCCTAAAGGTGAGCAGACCGTATAAAACATTGGAGGTGAGGGTCTGAAGGTGAATGAACCCCAAAAAACTTGCAGTAACGGCCAACAGGTGAGCAGACCGTATAAAACATTGAAGGTGAGGGCCTAAAGGTGAGCAGACCGTATAAAACATTGGAGGTGAGGGCCTGAAGGTGAGCGGACCCTATAAAACATTGTAGTGAGAGCATATATATTGTATAGAAGAGGAGGACGAGGATGAGAAAACAAGATTAAAACATATACCCTTTTTTTGTTGTGATAAGGGTGCATCTGAATCTTGTGAGTGGGTACATTATAAAGCATACAGTTAATTTTTTTTTATGTTCATTAGCTCAGCTTTCCTCTGGTGGAGTGAAGAAGTCAGGGGCAATCCAGGCCTTGTTCATTTTTATCTGAGTCAACCTGTCAGCCTTGTCAGTGGACAAGCAGATACGCTTATCTGTTATAATGCCACCAGCAGCACTAAATACACGCTCAGACAATGTGATGGCTGCAGGGCAGGGCAGGCCAGCACATTCAAGGCGTAGAGCGCAAGTTCGGGTCACGTGTCCAGCTTGGACATCCAGTAGTTGTAAGGCACTGAAGGATCATTTAGGACGCTGACACGGTCTACAATGGATTCCTTCACCATCTTCCAAAACTTTTCCCTCCTTGTAGCACTAGCCCACGCTGCAGGGTGTCATGAAAGTGTCCCATACCTTGGAAAGTGTTGCCCTGCCTCTGTTACAACTTCTATGTGTTCCCCTTGTCTCTCTTCCTCGGTTGCCTAAGGAAGTATGGACTCTGGCGGCCGCATTGTCAGATGGAAAATTTTAGAGCCATCTCTCAACCAGTACCTTCTGGTATTGCACCGTTTTACTCATCCTCTCCACCACAGGAATGAGAGATGAGAAATTCTCTTTGTAGCGGGGGTCGAGAAGGGTGAACACCCAGCAATCTGTGTTATCTAAAATGCGTATAACGCGAGGGTCGTGGGAAAGGCAGCCTAGCATGAATTCAGCCATGTGTTCCAGAGTACCAACAGGCAAGACGTTGATGTCAACATCAGGATGACTCGAAAGGTGACGACCATGTTGCAGCTGGTATTCCACAACTGCTCTCTGCTGCTCACAAAACCTGGCCAACATGTAGAAGGTTCCAGCGCATGCTCATGTTGCACAACAGTCGGTGAGCTGGAAGCGGCAAGCGCTGCTGCAGCGTTGACAGACTGGCTGAAGCTGTGGACGACTGTGGACGACTTTCAGAAATGGGCACACAAGCGTTGCGCCTTCACTAGTAGCTCCTGCAAATTGGGGTAGGTTTTGATAAACCGCTGAATCACTAATTTAAGAGGTGGGCTAGACATGGAATGTGTGTCAGGTTGCTGAGCTCCAAAGCCGCCACCAAGTCACGGCCATTGTCAAACACAACCATGCCTGGTTGTAGGTTGAGTGGCGAGAGCCACAGCCTGCTATAGCTCTGCGGCGGTGTGCTGTTTGTCCCCTAAGCAGATCAGCTTCAGCACAGCCTGTTGACGCTTACCCACGGCAGTGCTACACTGCTTCCAGCTAGTGACTGATGGCTGACTGCTGTTGGAGGTGGAAGTGGAGAAGGAGGCGGAAGAGGAGGAGAAGTGGGAGTTGGAGCCAGTCACATAGCTGCTGGAGGAGACCCTGATGGACGTAGGGCCCGCAATCCTTTCGGGGGCGTGGATAGCACCTATGCCATCCCAGGGTACGAATCACTCCCGGCCTCCACAACATTCACCCAGTGTGCGGTCAGGGAAATGTAGCCACCAACACTTGTCTATGTGTCCATGGTGAGGTGGACTTTCCCAGTAAGTGCGTTGGTCAGGGCATGGGTGATGTTCTGGGACACATGCTGGTGTAAGGCAGGGATGGCACACCGTGAAAAATAGTGGCGGCTGGGGACTGCGTACCGAGGGACAGCCGCCGACATCAGGCTGCGGAAGGCCTCAATGTCCAGAAGCCTAAATAGCAACATTTCAAGGGCCAGTAATTTTGAAAGTTGCACATTTAGTGCTATGGCTTGTGGGTGGGTGGGTATGTGTACTTGCGTTCAAATGCCTGTGTTATTGACATTTAAAAGCTGCGCTGGGACAGGGAAGTAGATGTTGTTGCTGATGGTTCATGCGAAGGTCCAGGTGCAGGGCGAGGGTCATCCGGGCCTCCGCCTTCGACAGGGGATTGGCCAGCAGTGTGTAACACAGGGGAAGAGGAGGCAGTGGTGTGACCCGCAGACTTAGATTGTGGACCCAGGCGTTTGGCCCACTTATTAGAGTGCTTGGATGCCATGTGGCGGATCATGCTGGTGGTGGTGAGTTTGCTAGTGTTCACGCCTCGGCTCTTTTTGTCCACTCTCTTGTCGTCTGCGCTTTCCTCGAAAAAGCGCCATACTGCTGAACACCTGCCCTCTTGCAGGTAGATTTACGCATGGGGTGCTCGGTTTAACGGTTGCGGGCCTGTTTGGTGTTGGCCGACGTCTTCCTTTTGCAAGACTACTGCCTCTTCCAGACTGTTGCTGTGCTGCGGATCCCTCCCCCTCTGTACTGCTGTCCTCGCTCGGCTTTTCACCTTCCCATGTTGGGTCAGTGACCTCATCATTCACCACCTCCTCTTCCACTACCTTACTCTGCTCATCCTCCTGACTTGACCTAACCACAACCTGAGTGTTTGGCAACTGTGTCTCATCATCATCCTCCTCGTGAACGAATGATTGGCGATCACCACCATCATCTTCTTGCAACTGCGAAGGCTCAAGAGGTTGGGAATCAGGGCACAATATCTCAGGTCCCTCTTCAAGCATGCTGGGCGAGAGGGCCAATTCTAATAGTGGCGCTGGAAAGAGCTCCTCAGAATATCCGAGTGTGGGATCACTCGTTTGGCAAGCCTCTACATGGTGGGAGGAAGGTTGATGGGAGGAAAGATGATCAGAGTGAGGATTTAGTTGACCAGACTCTTGGCTACAGAGACTGAACCTGGAGGAAGAGAGGGTGGTGCTTAACCGACTAGAAGCATTATCTTCAGCAATCCAACCGACCAACTGTTCACACTGGTCCGACTTTGACAGTGCAGTACTGCGCCGCCCAGCTAATTTGGACATTTTTTTTTTCTGGTGCTCTGACAGCAGGCACAGTTTAATTGCGCACAGGGTCACTGCCTCTGCGTGCACCATCAGCATTACGCCCACTTCCCCGTCCCTTTGTGCTAACCTTTTTCATATTAATGGCTTTGTCTGTAGATGTGGTGCAGATTGTTTTACTGGCTGCTAAAGACACAGTTTTATGATGCAGTTTAGTATTGGATGCAAAATACAACAGATTTTGGCCAGTATACTAGGCCCAAAAAAATGGAATTTGTAATATACACACTGTATTCAGATGTAGTTCAGTATTGGAAGCCAAATACAACAGATTTCGGCCAGTAAACTAGGCCCAAGATAATGGAATTTGTAATATACACACTGTATCCAATATAGAACTACGTCTGAATACAAATTTGTCCCAAATAAAATGTATTCTCTGCTGGAATACTGTATATAAGGTTGCGGTCTAAACGCAAACACAGAAGTGCCCAAAACTAGTTACCTATGGCCAAAATATAAATCACTCTCTGCTGGAGTAATTAATATAACGGTTGCGGATTGAACGCACACACAGATGTGGCAAAAATTAGGTTATTTTCCCCAGAAAAAATTATTTCTTTGATGGCGCTGTGTATATCTCACTAGCAAACAAAATATGCCCAATTTTAGGGCCCTCGGGGTAATTGCACAAATACTCGATTCGATCAGTGGACCGACAAAAATCCCTAATCTAAATATCTTTATTGTTACAAATCTAAAATCACAAGACCTACAGGGATAGGTTAAAACTATCAGGAATGAGGAGGGGGTGATGGTTCCTCACTTGCAATTGGTGCCACCTCACACTACATAGACCATTTGTTTATTCCATGGGCGCAGGGCCTGTCATAAACCTGAGAATAGCTAGGCTACATTAAGGATCAGGTGTAGTTTATATGTTTGGTACGAGGAGTTGATTGGTGCACAATTAGGTGCCATTGAGTGTTATCTTGCTGAGAGTGCTGGCAATGTTATTAATTTTATTTGAGCTGACACAACTATTATTAAGTCTATACTGGCCACGCTGTGGTACAGTTAGGAGTGGGAATTAATTTCTCATTCACACTCTTAATGGCGTCTATTGCCGTTGGAATTATGACACTAGAATTGGTAAGTATCACACTCAATCTTACACAAACTCGTGGCACTTATTTCCAATTGTAATAGGATTGGATGATTGGTGAAAAACACATACAGTCGATTCACATTCAGATTAAGAGCACTACTCAGTTCCGTTGTGTAGGAACTGCGGCTCAGTACCAGCACACTACATTAAATTCCTGTCCCCTCACTGAGAGCTATCTTTCTGTTAGGTGTCTCACAGGCCTAAGATATCTGCACCTAAACAAACAGTGGTGGTCACACACATTCATGGGCCGTATTTGCCCTCCATTCCTGCCTAAAATGCAGCGCCTAAAACTCCTCCACCCGACATGTTTTGCCGCGATGCTGCTTTGTCAGGGGCTTGGAGTAATAGACACCAATAGACTCCAAGACACTAAATTCCCACTCCTAACTGTACCACAGAGTGGCCAGTAGAGACTTAATAATAGTTGTGTCAGCTCAAATAAAATTAATAATATTGCCAGCACTATCAGCAAGATAACACTCAATGGTAGCAACCTAGGTTGCACCTAATTGTGCACCAATGAACTCCTAGTTTTGCACAGCAGTACCACACATGTAAACTACACCTGATCCTTAATGTAGCCTAGCTATCCTCAGGTTTATGACAGGCCCTGCGCCCATGGAATAAACAAATGGTCAATGTAGTTTGAGGTGGCACCAATTGCAAGTGAGAAACCGTCACCCCCTCCTCATTCCTGATAGTTTTAACCTATCCCTGTAGGTCTTGTGATTTTAGATTTGTAACAATAAATATATTTAGTTTAGGACCCCTACAGGGATTTTTGTCGGTCCACTGACCGAATTGAGTATTTATCACACTAGCAGGCACAATGTAGTGAATAAGTCCCTTTTTAAAATGTCTGCCCAACATACTGCTTTATGAAGGTGCAGTGTATCTCTCACTAGCAGGCACACTGTTGTGAATCAGCCCCTTTTTATAATTTCTGCCCAACACACTGTTTTCTGATGATGCAGTGTATATCTCACTAGTAGGCCACACTGTAGTGAATAAGCCCATTTTTATAATGTCTGCCCAACACACTGCTTTATGATGGTGCAGTGTATATCTTACTAGTAGGCACACTGTAGTGAATAAGCCCCTTTTTATAATGTCTGCCGAACACACTGCTTTCTGATGGTGCAGTGCATATCTTACTAGTAGACACACTGTAGGGAATAAGCCCCTTTTTATAATGTCTACCCAACACACTGCTTTATGATGGTACAGTGTATATCTTACTAGTAGGCACACTGTAGTGAATAAGCCCCTTTTTATAATGTCTACTTCACACACTGCTTTCCGATGGCGTACTGTGGATGTCATTAATCACAGCGATTTTCAAGCCCTGTACTATTTGTCCTTTCCTGGTGACGCCTGTCCCTGATAGTGCTGAAGTAAACCCCTTCTTAAAAAAAAATGTGCTGCACTGCTGTGAAACACACACTATAGTCCTTAAAAGGACTTTTTGGTCTTTCGATATGGTTTTTGGAGTAAAATCAGTAAATTTATAGCAAAGCGCTATCTGTCCCTGCTTACTGTCTGATCTCCCTGACGCTGAATGATCCGAGCTCCGGAACTCAGCTCCTATATCAGCTTGTATCACGTGTTCCGGCCAGCCAATCAGTGAAGGCTTAGAGCTAACATTGCTATGGCCTTACACTGAAGGGAATTACTTACCTCGACCTTGATTGGCTGCTTATGAAGCACCAAACATGCGGGGAGGAGACTCGAGCAATGCGACGAAGACTCTGAGCATAGAGATGCTCGAGCCGAACCAATACTCATGCTCGCTCATCACTACTCATATGTTATGCTTTTTTATACTCCAAAGTTTCCAAAAATGTTTCCTTATCAGGGGTAGTTAGTGTTTCAACGCACACAGTGTTATGCGATAAAAAATAATAAAAAAAACTGTGGCTTTGACGGGGTCAGAATGTTTGCCCATACAACACGCACAAATATTAATTGTCAGATGGAGATGTCCTGACACAGATTTCAGGCTTCACCCACATCTGCACCTTCCCAAAAAAAAAAAAAAAAAATGATAATAATAACAATAAAAAGTTTTGGACCAAAGACAGTTCAAAATCATCCTGCAAAAAATGTGCTATCACATAGCTCTGTATATATAACTATAAACTAAAGTTAAATAATAACTAGATATAACTATAAAAACAGTTTCATGAGGATCAGAATGGTGATGCAAAGAAAAATTACATTTTTTCCAAAGTTTTTATTTTTATACTGACCCAGAGAATTAAGGCAACAGGTCGGTTTCACCACAAAGAGAACACTTTAAAAACAAAACCCATAAAACTGTGGCATTTTTTTTCCAGCTGCCCACTGATATTTGCGGACTCTATACTGACAGGAAATGTCCCACAGGATTGGCGCATAGCAAATGTGGTGCCAATATTCAAAAAGGGTCCAAAAACAGAGCCCAGAAACCGTAGGCCGGTAAGTTTAACATCTGTTTTGTGGAAACTGTTTGAAGGTTTTCTGAGAGATGCTATCTTAGAGGATCTCAACAGAAATAAGCAAATAACGCCATATCAGCATGGCTTCATGAGGGATCGGTCATGCCAAACGATTTTAATCAGTTTCTATGAAAGGTAAGTTCTAGACTTGACAGCGGCGAATCAATGGATGTCATATATCTAGACTTCTCCAAAGCATTTGACACTGTACCACATAAAAGGTTAGTATATAAAATGAGGATGCTCGGACTGGGAGAAAATGTCTGTAAGTGGGTAAGTAACTGGCTGAGTGACAGAAAACAGAGGGTGGTTATTAACGGTACACACTCAGATTGGGCAACTGTCAATAGTGGGGTACCTCAGGGGTCAGTACTGGGCCCTATTCTTTTCAATATATTTATTAATGATCTTGTAGAAGGCTTGCATAGTAAAATATCTATTTTTGCAGATGACACTAAACTATGTAAAGTAATTAACACTGAAGAGGACAATATACTGCTACAGAGGGATCTGGATAGATTGAAGGCTTAGGCAGATAAGTGGCAGATGAGGTTTAACACTGACAAATGTAAAGTTATGCACATGGGAAGGAATAATGCAAGTCACCCGTACATACTAAATGGTAAAACAATTTGTAACACTGACATGGAAAAGGATATAGGAATTTTAATAAACAGCAAACTAAGCTGCAAAAACCAGTGTCAGGCAGCTGCCGCCGAAGCCAATAAGATAATGGGTTGCATCAAAAGGGGCATAGACACCCGTGATAAGAACATAGTCCTACTACATTACAAATCGCTAGTCAGACTGTGTACAGTTCTGGGCTCCTGTGAGCAAGGCAGACATAGCAGAGCTGGAGAGGGTTCAGAGGAGGGCAACTAAAGTAATAACTGGAATGGGGCAACTACAGTACCCTGAAAGATAATCAAAATTAGGGTTATTTACTTTAGAAAAAAGACGACTGAGGGGAGATCTAATAAACTATGTATAAATATATCAGGGGTCAGTACAGAGATCTGTCCCATCATCTATTTATCCCCAGGACTGTGACTGTGACGAGGGGACATCCTCTGCGTCTGGAGGAAAGAAGGTTTGTACACAAACATAGAAAAGGATTCTTCACGGTAAGAGCAGTGAGACTATGGAACTCTCTGCCTGAGGAGGTGGTGATGGGGAGTACAACAAAGGAATTCAAGAGGGGACTGGATTTATTTCTGGAGTGTAATAATATTACAGGCTATAGCTACTAGAGCGGGGTCGTTGATCCAGGGAGTACTTCTGATTGCCTGAATGGAGTCGGGAAGGAATTTTTTACTCCCCTTAAGTGGGGAAAATTGGCTTCTACCTCACGTTTTTTTTTTTTTTTTTCGCCTTCCTCTGGATCAACTAGTGGGATGACAGGCCGAACTGGATGGACAGATGTCTTTTTTCGGCCTTTTGTACTGTTACATCATTTGCAATATTAAGTGGTGCTGTTAGAAATTACAAAGTATCCTGCAAAAAACAAGCCCTTATATGGCTACGTGAATGGAAAAATAAAAAAGTTATGACTCTGGGAAAGCAGGGAGTGAAAAACAAAAAGGGTAAATCGTCTGGGGCTAAAAGAGTTAAAGGGTGAACCCCAGTGGACTGTTAGGATAACACCTTAGAATTAGCCCAAAGTTAAATCTGTTGGTTGTCACCTACTGCCATAACGCTGATGAAATCCAACAAAGATACACATCTGATGTTACAAATTTAATTTAACAACTAACAACACATTTGTGCGCAATACAATACAATTTAGGAATTTTGTTTGTGTGATCCTTATTGTATCTGCTCATATTACACTCCAAATTATGATAGCTTTAAAAAATTAATTTTGGTACAGTAACTTGTAAAGTATTAATTAACAAAGAATATGGTTACATCTGCCATATTGATTAATTAACATAATTACAGTAACAGTAAATTCTAATTCTTTAAACAAGGAGTATCATTGAATCACACTATATTTAATAGTCACCATGAAATGTAATTTATAATGTTATGATTCATTCCTGATTAGTAGAAGTTCAGCTGTATTAAGTAATTAACTCAAAATAAAGTTCTTAACACTGCACACGTCTTAATTAACACTATAGGAATGACTCAAGCAATGATGAAGGTCTGGGTTCGATGGTGAACATTTTTCTATCGTTAAGTTTACAATTAAGTCAAAAGATGTGTTTAAATCATTTAAAAAAAAGTCATGCACAGCAATAAATCCATAAAAAAATCATAATTACTGACTAAAGCACAAAGATCCACAAGCATGTTGACTACTTAATTGCAGACTGGATTATTTGCAAGCAATCTAAGCAGATGCCAGAATGTTAATGGCTATCAGTGACAGGCAATGCTCCATCTACACAAAACAAGTTAGAAATTAGAGATCAAAACCTCAGCTAATATGCTTTCAATTCTGATATGTTAGATTTCAATTAAACCAAATAATACAGTCATCAGTTTAAGTAAACTTCCAAGATTTCATGTAGATTACCGCTAATGTATATTGCTGTATAGGCTCAATTGGGTGCCATTTAGAATATAGAACATTCAGAGACTTGGCTAGTGCAAGAGGGATGCCTTGCCATGACTCTAAAATTCAAATATTTGGGCGTGCCTAAAATACTCAGGGCACAAATAAAGCGCACAATAGGGTAGTATGTTTAATATAGTTTGTTTGGTCAACTTTCACATCTGCGTTTTTCCTTTCCGTCCTAGAGTTCCGTCCTCGGGGCTCTAGGACGGAAAGATACTGTTCAGGATTATCGTAATGCATCCTGAATGGAGAGAAATCGGTTCAGGATGCATCAGGATGTCTTCCGTTCAATATGTGAATTTTTTTGGACGTTGACAAAACCGCAGCATGCTGCGGATTTGTCTCCGTCAAAAAATCCGGAAGACATGCCGTAACGCCGGATCCGGAATTAATGCCCATTGAAAAGCATTAATCCGAATCCGGCATTAAGCTAAACGTCGTTTCGGCGCATCGCTGGATCCGACGTTTAGCTTTTGTGAATGGTTACCATGACAGCCAGGAAGCTAAAGTCCCGGCTGCCATGGTAAAGTGTAGTGGGGAGGCAGGGGAGAAGTATACTTACCGTCCGTGCGTCTCCCGAGTCCTGGGGCGCTCCACAATAAAGTCAGAGCGCCACATGAGCATGGATCACATGATCGCATGGATCACGTGATCCATGCGTGTGGGGCGTTTTGACGCCATTGTGGAGCACCCCGGGAGCCGCACGGACTTTAAGTATCTGCTCCCCTGGCTCCCCACTACTTACTATGGCAACCAGGACTTAGGTAGCGTCCTGGCTGCCATAGTAACACAAAGCATTTTGAAGACTGATCATTCTTCAAATGCTTTCAGTTGTCTTGCGTTGTGACGGATCCGGCGGGCATTTCCGGCGACAGAAGTGCACGCCGGATCCTCACAACGCAAGTGTGAAAGAGGCCTTAGAGGGTTGTGCTAAACCCTATTGTAGACTTTTTGGTAAAAGAGCTTCAGTCACCGGGTATGCTGCCACAGGAACGATTTCTTTAGGGTGAAATGCCCAATCTCACAATGATATATATAGGAGAAATTGAGTTCATGCTTCGGCGCAAAACACTGGTATAGGCAAATTGTGAAGTTTCAGAAGTTCTTCTATATTTCAAAGTAGTTAGCACATCCGGAATAAAAAAAAAAACGTATTTCGGGGAATCTCAAGTCCCCTTCATCAGGTTAAAAGACTAATGATTAATGATTAATTTTTTAACCTGATGAAGGGGACTTGAGATTCTTCGAAACGCATTATTTTATTCCTGATGTGCTAACTACTTTTAAATAAAGAAGAACTCCTGAAACTTCACAAATTGCCTATGCCAGTGTTTTGCGCAGGAACTCAGTTTTTCCTCTAAGGCCTATCATGTCACTAAGAAGACTCCAGCCATGACTTGTTTCTGCAGAACTTCTAGCACTATCCCCTCTATTATCCAGCCTGCCCTATCCTGCTGATACCCCTAACTATAATTACCTGATAAAAAGTAGTGCCACACAGACGGAAAAACAATAGTGTCATATAGATAGTGTCACAAAAAATAATATTAAACTGATATTGACCCACATTGTACCACGGACCATAACACAATTCCATGATGGAATGCAGAACGGAATGCCTTTAGAGGCATTTACTTATTCATTCTGTCATAATACAAGTCCATAGCCTGCATAAAGGATCCCTTCGTTTTACGTTATGCTGGAGTCCTCTCCATCTATATTGTGCATCATTGTTAGAGATGAGTAGAGTTGAGCGGACACCTGGAAGTTCGGGTTCGACGGGTTTGGCCGAACTTCACAAGAATGTTCGAGTTTGTGATCCGAACTTTACATGAACTTTACCCCAAACCCAAACCCTATTGAAGTCAATGGGGACCCAAACTTTTGGGCACTAAAATGGCCCTAAAAATGTAATAGAAAGGGCTAGAGGGCTGCAAAATGTTCTTAAGAGCATGGCAAGTGCTCTGAAAACAAATGTGTATAGGGAAATAACTTAAAATAAAATAAAATATTTTTTTAAAAAATTAAAATTATCACGGTGCAACTCGGAGGAGGAGGTGGATGTGGAGTCAGAGGTTGAGGAGACGGTGAATGTGGTGTTGTAGGTGGAAGCGGCGATGGAGGAGGAGAAGATAGCAATTTTATATATTGGGTAGCCCCAAAAAAAATGTGACAAATAAAAAAAAGAAATCAAAGAATAAGTGCACTTGAGTAGAAGAATGTATGATTGAGGCGGGTATAAATGTCTAGGTACAGACAAGTCTTGTGGGACCCAAGCCTGGTTCATTTTAATGAACGTGAGCTTGTCCACGTTGGTTGTGGAAAGGCGGCTGCATTTGTCTGTAATGACGCCCCCTGCCTTGCTAAATATATGTTCAGACAATACACTGGCTGAAGGGCAGGCCAGCACCTCCAAGGCATAAAGGGCAAGCTCAGGCCATGTGGACAATTCAGAGACCCAGAAGTTGAATGGGGCAGAACCATCAGTCAGTACGTGTAGGCGTGTGCACACATACTGTTCCATCATGTTGTTCAAATGCTGCCTCCTGCTAAGATGTTCCATATCAGCTGGTGATGCCGGTTGCTGTGGCGTGGTGACAAAGCTTTTCCACATGTCGACGGGGCTAACCGTGACCCAGCTGTGTTGCCGACCTCTTGTTCCTCCTCCTCTACCTTCCACTTGTCCCCCGGTGTCCGTTGGGAACGCCCTCAGGAGCGTGTCTACCAGCGTGCGCTTGTAGTGGCACATCTTCCTATCACGCCTCAGTGAGGGAATTAAGGATGGCACGTTGTCTTTGTGATAGGCATCCAGCAGGGTGGCCACCCAGTAGTCAGCACAAGTTAAAATGTGGGCAACTCTTTGGTCATTGTTCAGGCACTGCAGCATGTAGTCGCTTATGTGTGCCAGGCTGCCCAGAGGTAAGGATAAGCTGTCCTCTGTAGGTGGTGTATCGTCTGTGTCCTTCGTATCCCCCCAGCCACGCTATAGTGATGGCCATGAGCTGCATTGGATGCCACCCTGCTGTAAAAACCGGTTCCTCCTCCTCTACCTCATCCTCCTCCTCCTCGTCCTCTAGAACTGTGCCCTGGCTGGCCACATGTGTACCTGGCCTCTGCTGGTGCAGGAGCCCACCATCTGAGCCACTTCTGAATGACTGGCCTGAAACCCTGTGAAATGCCCTCTCTTCCTCCTCCTTTTTACTCCTGTGCCACATCCTCTTCCATCATGGCCCTAAGTGTTTTTTCAAGGAGACATAGAAGTGGTATTGTAATGCTAAGAATGGCGTCATCAGCACTGGCCATGTTGGTTGAGTACTCGAAACACCGCAACAGGGCACACAGGTCTCGCATGGAGGCCCAGTCATTGGTGGTTAAGTGGTGCTGTTCCGCAGTGCGACTGACCCGTGCGTTTAGCAGCTGAAACTCCACTATGGCCTGCTGCTGCTCGCACAGTCTCTCCAGCATGTGCAAGGTGGAGTTCCACCTGGTGGGCACGTCGCATATGAGGCGGTGAGCGGGAAGGCTGAAGTTACGCTGTAGCGCAATCAGACGAGCAGCGGCAGGATGTGAACGCCGGAAGCGTGCACAGATGGCCCGCACGTTATGCAGCAGCTCTGACATGTCGGGGTAGTTGTGAATGAACTTCTGCACCACCAAATTCAGCACAAGCGCCAGGCAAGGGATGTGCGTCATACCGGCTAGTCCCAGAGCTGCGACGAGATTTCGCCCATTATCGCACACCACCAGGCCGGGCTTGAGGCTCACTGGCAGTAATCACTCATCGGTCTGTTCTTTTATGCCCCTCCACAGTTCCAGTGTGGGGTGGGCTTTGTCCCCAAACACATGAGTTTTAAAACCGCCTGCTGACGTTTACCCCTGGCTGTGCTGAAGTTGGTGGTGAAGGTCTTTCGCTGACCGGATGAGGAGGTGGTAGAAGAGGAGGAGGAGGAGGCAACACGAGGCAAAAAATAATGCCCTACAATCCTCCTTGGTGGAAGGACATGCGCCAAACCGTTATCCACCTCGGGCCCAGACACCACTACATTTATCCAGTGTGCAGTTAGGGAGATATAGCGTCCCTGCTTACTGGTCCATGTATCTGTGGTTATGTGGACCTTGCCACAGATGGCGTTGCGCAGTGCACACTTGGTTTAATCCTCCACTTGGTTGTGCAGGGAAGGGACGGCTCGCCTGGAAAAGTAGTGGCAGCTGGGAAAGACGTACTGTGGGACAGCCACTGCCATCAGCTGTTTAAAACAGTCCGTCTCTACAAGACAGAATGACAGCATTTCAAAGGCCAGTAATTTTAAAATGCTGGCATTCAGGGCCAGGGATTGAGGGTGGGAGATGGACAGCTGAACGCTTGCGTGTGCCATGGTGGAGATGCTTGGTGATGATGACGGAGGTGGTGGTGTTGGTGGCACATCCTCTGTTTGCTGGTTGGCAGGTGCAACTGTGACTCCAGAGGTGGAGGAAGAGGCAGAGACAGCAGCAGAAGAGGAAGCAGGAGGAGCCTGAGACCTTTCTTGGTTTTTATGGTGTTTACTCCACTGCAGTTCGTGCTTTGCATATAGATGCCTGGTCATGCAGGTTGTGCTTAGGTTTGGAACGTTTATGCCTCTTTTCAGACACTGATGGCACAACGTGCAAACCACTTGTGTCTTGTCGTTAGGACATTGTCTGAAGAACTGCCACGCCAATATACTCCTTGGAGCTGGCTTTGGTGTGTTAGGTCCCTGGGTGCAGTCGGCAGTAGCCTGCGTACTGTCTGGGGACGGTCGCTCCGCTTTTCGTCCTCCTCCCTCTTATGCTGTGCTGTTGCCTCTGTGCGACCACCGCCTCTTCCTCAGAACTGCACACGTCACTAGCATGAACTTGAGTCCAGTCGGGGTCTAGGACCTCATCATCCTCCACATCTCCTTACACCTGTTCTTGACCCCTGCCCTCCTTGTCAGTTTGCACACTGCAGAAAGCCGCAGCAGTTGGCACCTGTTTTTCGTCATCATCAGACACGTGCTGCGGTGGTCTTCCCATGTCCTCATCCTGCAACATAAGTGGTTGGGCATCAGTGCATTCAATGTCTACCACTTTTGTGGCAGGGCTATGTGGATGACCCAGGGAAACCCAGCCAGCAGAGTCATCAAAAAAAATAACTGTCTGCTGCATGACTTGGAGCTCAGACTGCTTGGCTGATTTGCAAGGTGGTGAAGTGACAAACTGATGGGCATGGGCTGTAGGTTCCAACTCTGAGCTTTCTGCCGAGGACTAGGTGGGAGATACTGTGAAGGAACTGGAGCCACTGTCAGCCACCCAATCTACTATCGCCTGTACGGCATTTGGGCCTACCAAAATAAGCTGCAGGTTCTGTCGCCTACTCGCACCTGAGGAAGGTGTTTCGCTTTGACCTGCCTGTAGCTGGCGCAGAACGGCCATGTCCTCTCCCAGAAATTGGAGCTCCACTAACACCACCATGACCATGTCCACGTCCCTTATTTGATGTTCTCCTCATTATTTGCATTCACGCACCAAACTAACAGATGGTTTATCTCAGGTGTCAATTTAACTGCCAAAAGTCAACAATTAAGTTCACTAACAGTAAGGCAGTGCCTTTAGGTCACATAGGTCACAGTGTAACAGAGCAATTCAATACAATTACTTCACTAACAACAAAAATTAGATTTTTCAAACCAACAATATAACAGCAGAGGTTATCGGTTTAATTTGACTGTCAGAAATGCAGCGTACACCGCAAATGTGCTATTTACCACAAAACTGGTGTTTTTGCAACCAACTATGTAAATATGGAGTTCCACAGGTTACGTAAAATGACTGAAATACAGGGTAGGCCTCAGATCTGCTATGTAGCACAAAACCAGTGTTTATTGCAACAATTTACAGAAATGCAGTATGTCACCCCAAAAATTATAAAACAGTTTTTCAGCATTGTATGCGAAAGTGCTCTGTGGCACAACAGTACGGGTTTATTCACCCAAATACAGAAATGCGGTATGTCACCCAAAAATTATAAAACAGGTTTTTCAGCGTTGTATGCAAACATGCTCTGTGGCACAGTACGGGTTTATTCACCCAACTACAGAAATGCAGTTTTTCACTGCAAAATTTTAAAACAGTTTTCTTCCCTAATCTCTCCCTTACAGCAGCAGCAACCTGTCCCTACACTAAGAGCAGCAGAGTGATGTAGTGCGGTGCTACGTGATTCCAGCTTATTTAGAGGCTGGGTCACATGCTGCACTTAGCCAATCACAGCTGTGCCAATAGTATGCATGGCTGTGATGGCTTCTTAGGGCAAAGTAGTGAAACGCTTGTTGATTGTCTTTCAAAAGGCGGGAAGAAATTGCCTAACAACGAACCCGAACCCAAACTTTTACCGAAATGTTCGGGTTCGGGTGCGGAAAATCATAAAGTTCGATATGAACCCGAACTATACAGTTCGGGTTCGCTCAACTCTAGAGATGAGAGAATTGAAGCTGACGAGGTGAAATTGGAACCGAACTTCAGGAAAAATTCGATTTGCACCAAAGCCGAATTTCCTTGCGGTTCTTGGAAACAAATTGATTTTTTTTCTAAAATGGCTGCTGAACGTGGGAGGACATGGGGCAAGGAATTCTGGGATAGAGGGATCACCCATGCTGACATGCATTCAGCCAATCAGCAGCCAGCCCTGTGATGTCACAGCCCTCTAAATAGCGGCAGCCATATTAGATTCTGCCATTCACCAGCATACTTAGTGCAGAGAGCGACTTGTCTGCCGGAGCTAGGGACAGTGATAGGAAAGACTTGATTGTTGTGAAAAAAAAATGTGTAGGGAAAGATTACTCAAGGTGTAGGGAAAGGGTAGGGAGGAATCATTGCGCAGCATTTATGTAGAACAGGGTTCAGTAGGGGAGGTTGCAGCCTAAGTAATAGGAACAATCTTATTACATCTTGCTGCACTGACTGGGGATCCAAATTACCATTACACAGCTCTGTAATTCCAGCAAACTGTTCTTATTAGGCTAGATGCACACGTCCGTTAAACCCGGACGTGAGCAGTCCATGGTAATGCGGGCTGGATTTGTTTTTACAACTGGAGCGCATGGCATCATTGGTTGCTACAGTGTATTACTGTAGTGCAGCGGCGGCAGGGAGAGCACGGCGTCATAGCAACCAATGACGCTTTGCGCTCCGGCTGTAGAGAACAAATCCAGGTCGCATTACCATGGACTGCTCGCGTCCGGGTTTAACGGAGCTGCAGGGGGGGGTTCATCTGGAGGTAACCGGTGCTGAACAAGTCAGCACCTGTCTCCTCCTAGGTCAGGCAGGGGACAACATTGTTTCAGGTCCCCTGTAGTGATGAGCGACCACCAAAGTGTCCGGCTGTTCCGGTACTCGGTCCGAACATATATAACGATATTAGTACGCTTCGCCGAGCACCCGAGTATAATGGAAGTCAATGGGAGACAACCAGGCACCCCCTGCTCAGATGAGGGGAGGGTGCTTGGTCCATTGGAACAGGTCAGCAAGTGACAGAAACACCACCAAAATGGATCTGGAACAGCATGGGGACCATATCTGAGTGCATCTTGGACTCCAATTTCCCTGCTGGTAACCATATTGTTCCAGTTGTCCGCCACTTTTACATAGCGACAAAATCCTACCCCCTCAAAAAAAAGCCTGTATATCACATAAAGAAGGGCCTCATTCACATGGTCATACAATTGTTCAGGTACACTGCTATACTCATAAAGCCTATGCACTAAGTGAATGGGCTGGCAAAAATCACAAGGAACCGGCACTTTACTACACATAAAGGAGGGCATCATACACACCCTTAAATAATTATCATTAATGGCCTGCTGGTGACCCTCAAAAACATTTGGAGCAAAATTGGTAGGAAACATTATTTCCTGTATATTCAATTGTATATACAGGGCAAATGCTGCCAAAAATTACAAGCAAGAAGCACTCCGATACAGCCTGAATATCACATAAAGGATGGCCTCATTCACATGGTGCTACAGTTGTTCAGGTACACTGCTACACTCATAAAGCCTATGGACTAAGTGAAAGGGCTGGCAAAAATTTACAAGGAACCGGCACTCCAATACACCCCTTATTACACATAAAGGAGGGCATCATACACACCCTTGAAAAATTATGATTGATGGCCTGCTGGTTACCCACCAAAAAATTATAGTTGAGGGCCTGAGGGTGAGCGTACCCTATAAAAAATTGTAGTGAGGGCCTGAAGGTGAGCGAACCCCATAAAAAATTGCAGTGATGGCCTACAGGTGAGCAGACCGTATAAAGAATTGGAGGTGAGGGACTGAAGGTGAGCAAACCCCACAAAACATTGCAGGGATGGCCTACAGGTGAGCAGACTGTATAACGCATTGGAGGTGAGGGACTGAAGGTGAGCGAACCCCATAAAACATTGCAGGGATGATCTACAGGTGAGCAGACTGTATAAAACATTAGAGGTGAGGGACTGAATGTGAGGGAACTCCATAATACATTGCAGTGATGGCCTACAGGTGAGTAGACCTTATAAAACATTAAAAGGTGAGGGCCTGAAGGTGAGCGAACCCCATAAAACATTGCAGAGATGGCCTACAGATGAGCAGACCATATAAAGTACTGGAGGTGAGGGACTGAAGGAGAGCGAACCCCATAAAACATTGCAGGGATGGCCTACAGGTGAGCAGACCGTATAAAACATTAGAGGTGAGGGACTGAAGGTAAGTGAACCCCATAAAAAATTGCAGCGATGGCCTACAGGTGAGCAGACCATATAAATCATTAGAGGTGAGACCCAAAGGGTGAGCGAATATAGCTATTTTTGTTGTGAAAAGGGTGCATCTGAATCTTGTGGATTGAGTACATTATAAAGCATACAGTTAAATTGCGTTTTTGTTCCTCATTAGCTCAGCTTTCCTCTAGTGGAGTGGAGAAGTCAGGGGCAATCCAGGCCTTGTTCATTTTTATCTGAGTCAACCTGTCAGCATTGTCAGTGGACAAGCGGATACGCTTATCTGTTATAATGCCACCAGCAGCACTAGATACACGCTCAGACAATACGCTGGCGGCAGGGCAGGCCAGCGCCTTCAAGGAGTAGAGCGCAAGTTCGTGCCACATGTCCATCTTGGACAACCAGTAGTTATAAGGCA
Organism: Bufotes viridis; assembly: GCA_033119425.1. NCBI lineage: Eukaryota > Metazoa > Chordata > Amphibia > Anura > Bufonidae > Bufotes > Bufotes viridis. The sequence goes on from CM065599.1 coordinate 41,646,750, forward strand.
CTGATGGATCATTTAGGACGCTGACACGCTCTGCTATGTATTCCTTCACCATCTTCCAAAACTATTACCTCCTTGTAGCACTAGGACGCGCTTCAGGGCGAGATTGCTGGCGGGGTGTCATGAAAGTGTCCCATGCCTTGGAAAGTGTTGCCCTGCCTCTGTTGGAACTTCTGTGTGTTCCCCTTGTCTCCCTTCCTCGGTTGCCTAAGGAAGTACAGACTTACGGCCGCATTGTCAGATGGAAAATTTTAGAGCCATCTCTCAACTAGAACCTTCTGGTATTGCACCGTTTTACTCGTCTTCTCCACCACAGGAATGAGAGATACGAAGTTCTCTTTCTAGCGGGGGTCGAGAAGGGTGAACACCCAGCAATCTGTGTTATCTAAAATGCGTATAACGCGAGGGTCGCAGGAAAGGTTGCCTAGCATGAAGTTAGCCATGTGTGTCAGAGTACCAACAGGCAAGACGTCGATGTTGACTTGAGGATGACTATACATACCCTCATCCTTCTCCTTCTCCTCCTCTGCTGCCCATCCATGCTGAACAGATGGAATTAAAGTTCCATGGGTACTAGCATCTGTAGCAGAGGCAAGTGTCTCCAACTCCTCTTCCTCCTCTTCATGGCCCAATCCGCGCTGAGAAGACGAACTGAGGGAGGTCTGGCTATCACCCCGTGTCATCTCCTCCCCCATTACCTCGTCTGCCACATTCAAAGCATCCTCCTTAATTGTGAGCAGCGATCGTTTGAGTAGACACAGCAGTGGGATGGTCACACTGATAATAGTGTTATCGCCACTAACCATCTGTGTGGATTCATCAAAGTTTTTTAAAACCTCACATAGTTCTGATATCAATGCCCACTCCTCGCTTGTAAATAGTGGACTGGAAGGTGATGACTATGTTGCAGCTGGTATTCCACAACTGTTCTCTGCTGCTCACAAAGCCTGGTCAACCGCGTGCTCACGTTGCACAACAATCGGTAAGCTGGAATACGCAAGCGCTGCTAAAGCATTGACAGACCGGCTGAAGCTGTGGACGACTTTCAGAAATGGGCACACAAGCGGCGTGCCTTCACTAGTAGCTCCTGCAAATTGGGCTTAGGTTTTGATAAACCGCTGAACCATTAATTTATGACGTGGGCTAGGCATGGAATGTGTGTCAGGTTGCCGAGCTCCAAAGCCGCCAAGTCTCGGCCATTGTCAGATAGAGATGTCTCGAACATAAAATTTTCATTTCGCGAACGGCAAACGCTACCTTCTGGAAATGTTCACGAACAGGCAAACCGCCATAGACTTCAATAGGCAGGTGAATTTTAAAACCCACAGGGACTCTTTTTGGCCGCAATAGTGATGGGAAAGTTGTTTTAAGGGGACTAACACCTGGACTGTGGCATGCCGGAGGGGGATCCATGGTAAAACTCCCATGGAAAATTACGTAGTTTACGCAGAGTCGGGTTTAATCCATAAAGGGCATAAATCGCCTAACATTCCTAAATTGTTTGGAATAACGTGCTTTAAAACATCCAGTGTGTGTATACAATCAGGTATGATGTTGTATCGATCAGGTAGTGTAAGGGTTACACTCGCTTCACAGTGACAGACCAAACTCCCCGTTTATCGCACCGCAAACAGTCCATTTGCACAAGGTTGGATACCAAGCTAGCCATGTCCCGTTCCTTGACCTCACTGACGTAATTGAAGGTCTCTTCCTCCACCCAGCCACGTACAACACCAAGGGTCCCAGAAAGGTGACAACAAGCCCCCGGGAAAGCCTGCTGTGGTTGGTCTACCACCTCCTCAAAGCCACCTTCCTCCTCTGACTCCTCTTCTTCAGACTCCTCTCTCTGTGTTGCCGCAGGTCCAGCAATTGACGACGACAAGGCTGCTTCTGGTGGTGATGGTGACCACAACTCTTCCATTTCATGCTCATCTACGGCCTGATCCAGCACTCTTCGCAGGGCACGCTCCAGAAGAAACGCATATATGAGTGGTGGGCAATGGCTTTGGGCACAGTAAAGTCTGTGGGACTGACATACACTGGCAGGCAACTGCAATTATATTAAAGGGTAAATATTGTAATTACTTTTTTATCTGCAAGGTACTGTGCCACCCTATATGAGTGGTGTGCACACAGTACAGACTTTGGGCCTGCGGCCTCTCACACACGGGCAGGAAAATGCAATATATATATAGAAAAAATAAATAAAAGCAGACTGATGTACCAGCCAAAAAAAGGGCTTTATGGGGTGCTGTCAGGACGCTGTCCTGACAGCAGATGAGTGTTTGAGGACTGGAGTGGACACAGAACACTGGCCTAGCTAACGTTTTCCCTATTAATTCAGCAGCAGCAGCTCTCTCCCTGCTCTAACTAAGGCCCCATTCAGACCGTAGTGTGTAGCGGATCTGCAAATTGCGGGTCCGCAACACACCATGCCGCCACTCCCCATAGAGATGCCCATTCTTGTCCGCAGGTTGCGGATAAGAATAGGACATGGTCTTACTTTTGCGGAGCCACTGCCGGGTGTTTCGGGGCCGAAACCCGGAAGTTCGGGGCCGCGGCTTGTCCGCATCATGTCTGGCCCCATTCACAATGAATGGGTCTGCATCCATTCTGCAGGATTGTGGAATGGATGCGGAAAAAATTGCGGACGTGTGAATGGGGCCTAACACTGCAGTTTCAGAATGAATCTAAGATGGATGCTGTCCTTGCTTTTTGATAGGAGGTGGGAGGGTCTGGGAGGGAGGGTATGCTGATTGGCTGGAATATGTCTGCTGACTGAGGTACGGGGTCACAGTTTACTCAATGATGATATATAGGGTGCGGACCTAACATCGCATATGTTCTCCCGCCGCGGCGAATGCGAACATGCGATGTTCGCCAGGAACTGTTCACCGGCGAATAGTTCGGGACATATCTATTGTCAGACACAACCATGCCTGGTTGTAGGTTGAGTGGCGAGAGCCACAGCTCGGTCTGGTCCTTTATACCCTGCCACAGCTCTGCGGATGTGTGCTGTTTGTCCCCTAAGCAGATTAGCTTCAGCACGGCCTGTTGACGCTTACCCACAGCAGTGCTACACTGCTTCCAGCTAGCGACTGATGGCTGACTGCTGTTTGAGGTGGAAGTGAAGGAGGAGGCGGCGGAGAAGGAGAAGTGCGGGTTGGAGCCAGTAACATAGCTGCTGGCTGAGACCCTAATGGATGTAGGGCCCGCAAAACTGGACGTGGGTAGCACCTGTGCCATCCCAGGGTACAACTCACTCCCGGCCTCCACAACATTCACCCAGTGTGCAATCAGGGAAATGTAGTGTCCCTGGTCACCAGCACTTGTCCATGTGTCCATGACGAGGTGGACCTTCCCAGTAAGTGCGTTGGTCAGGGTGATGTTCTGGGACACATGCTGGTGTAAGGCGGGCATGGCACACAGTGAAAAATAGTGGCGGCTGGGGACTGTGTACCGAGGGACGGCCGCCGACAACAGGCTGCGGAAGGCCTCAGTGTCCACAAGCCTAAATGGCAAGATTTCAAGGGCCAGAAATTTTCAAAGTTGCAAATTTACTTCTATGGCCTGGGGGTGTGTGGGTGGGTATTTTGTGCTTGCGTTCAAATGCCTTCGTTATCGACATTTGGACTCTGGGACAGGGTGCTGGGACAGGGAAGTGAATGTTGTTGTTGACGGTTCATGTGAAGGTCCAGGTGCAGGGCGAGGGGCATCCGGGCCTTCGCCTTCGATAGGGGATTGGACAGCAGTGCATAACACAGGGGAAGAGGAGGAAGTGGTGGGACCCGTAGACTCAGAGTGTGTGGACTCAGGTGTTCGGCCCACTTATTTGGGTGCTTGGATGTCATGTGGCGGATCAGGCTGGTGGTAGGGAGGTTGCTAGTGTTCAGGGCCCAGCTCATTTTGGTACAGCACAGGTTGAAAACTACCACTCTTTTGTCGACTTTGCTTTCCTCAAAAATGCGCCATACTGCGGAACACCTACCCCTTGGCAAGGTAGATTTACGCATGGGGGTGCTCAGTCTAACAGTTATGGGGCTGTTTGGTGTGGGCTGAAGTCTCCCTTTTGCAACCCCACTGCCTCTTCCAGACTGTTGCAGTGCTGCAGATCCCTCTCCCTCTGTACTGCTGTTCTCGCTCGGCTTTTTTCACCTTCCCATGTTGGGTCAGAGACCTCATCGTCCACCACCTCCTCTTCCCCTTTCCTCACTCTGCTCATCCTCCTGACTTGACCTAACCACCTCCTCAGTGATTGGCAACTGTGTCTCATCATCATCCACCTCGTGAATGAATGATTGCCGTTGGGAATCAGGGCACAATATCTCAGGTACCTCTTCAAGCGTGCTTGGAGAGAGAGCCAAACCAAGTACTGGAAGCATTATCTTCTGCAATCCAACAGACTATCTATTTGCACTGGTCCGACCTATGTCCTAAGGTCCTTAGGGCCTAAGTTGGACATGAAGCTGGGTAAGGTGGATTTTTTTTTTCTGGTGCACTGGCAGCAGGCACAGTTTCATTGCACCCAGGGCCACGGCCTCTGCTTGCACCATCAGCATCACTTCCAGGGCCACGGCCTCTGCTTGCACCATCAGCATCACGCCCAGGGCCACGGCCTCTGCTTGCACCATCAGCATCACTTCCACGTCCCTCTCCCTTTGTGCTCGTCTTCTTCATATTAATGGTTTTGTCTGTAGGTATAGCGCCGATTGTTTTACTGTCCGCTAAAGACACAGTTTTCTGATGCAGGACAGTACTGGATAGAGAAAAATACAGATTTTCGGCACTGCACTAGGCCAGAAGTAATTACATTTTTACAATATACACTATATTGGCTTGCTGTAATGTATTGGATACAGAAAAATAGATGTCCGGCACTACACTAGGACAGACATAATGTTATATTGACAATACACACTATTGGCTTCCAGTAAGGTACTGGATACAGAAAAAAAATAATTTTGGCAATACACTAGCCCAGAGATAATGAAATTTTTACAATACACACTTTATTGGCTTGCTATAATGTACTGGATACAGAAAAATACAGATTTTCACCACTACACTAGCCCAGAGATATTGAAATTTTTACAATACACACTGTATTGGCTTGCTGTAATGTACTGGATACATAAAAATACAGATTTTCGGAACTACACTAGCCCAGAGATAATGTAATTTATACAATACACTCTGTATTGGCTTCCAGTAAGGTACTGGATACAGAAAAATACAGATTTTCGGCACTACAAAAGGCCAGAGGTAATGTAACTTTGACAATACACACTGTATTCGGATGTAGTTCTATATTGGATACAAATTTGTCTCAAATAAAATGTATTCTCAGCGTGAATACTGTATATATGGTTTCGGCCTAAACGCACACACAGATATGCCCAAAACTAGTTAACTATGGCCAAAATATGAATCACTGTCTGCTGGAGTAATTAATATACCGGTTGCGGATTGAACGCACACACAGATGTGGCACAAGTTAGGTTGATTTACCCAGAAAAAATAATTTCTCTGATGGTGCAGTATATCGCTCAGTACCAGGCACACTGTAGTGAATAAGCCCCTTTTTATACTGTCTGTCCAACACACTGCTTTATAATGGTGTATTGTAGATGTCACTAATCTGAAATCTTTCTGTCTTTTAGAAGTTAAAAAAGTAATTTTCAAGCCCTGCACTATCTGTCCCTTCCTGCTGACGCCTGTCCCTGATAGTGCTGAAGCAAACCCCTTTAAAAAAAAATAAAAAATGTGCTGCACGGCTGTCAAACACACACTGTTAGTGATTTTACCGCAAAAACCTTATTGAAAGACCTAAGTTTGAAGCAAAACGGTATGTGTCCCTGCCTGCTGTCTGCTCTCCCTGATTCTGAATGAGCCAAGCGCCGGACCTCAGCTCTTATATGAAATGATCTCACGTGTTCCGGCCAGCCAATCAATGTAATGCTTACAGCTAACATGGCTTTGGCCTTACACTGAGGGCAATTACTTACCTGGACCTTGATTGACTGCTTAGAAGGCGCCAAACGTGCGGAAAGGAGACTCAAGCAATGCCACGAATACACATGGTGCTCGGCCAAATAAAGCCGAACGCCAAGCATCCAGCAATTCTAGCTGGTGAGTGCATGCTGAGAGGTTCTGTACTGCTTGTGGCTGGGACTTGTGGTGCACCACCTCAGTGTTTTAACCCCTTTCCTGCTGAAAAGAAGAAGAAAAGACGAAGAAAGAAGAACATCTGGAATAGCTGCACATATATTTTTTTCATTTGCAGCTTTTCCAGATCCCTAAACCACCCTCCGTCCCACGATTTTTTCTAAATCTTTTTCAGTGAAGATTTGGTAAATTTTATCGGGGCCCAAACAAATTTATATGCCCAGCAGTTTATTACCCAGAACCCCACATCTCCATTCGCAAGACCCTTTGGTTGGACCCCAGTTACAACAGCAGAAAGGAAAATCTTCCAGAGGTACTGTGGCTTGCGGCACAGTACGCAAAAATCTGAGAGGCCTCCCTAGATCCCTGGTAGGGCAACCACTTAGAAAGGGTGAAAGCTCCATGAGAACATGCTGGTGGTTAAGTACAAGAACAAGAGGGACGTCCTTGTACTGACCACCATTCACAGTAACGCCAGCTCCCCTGCCGCTGTACGTGGTACCACTGTCCCCAAACCAGACTGCATTCTGGACTACAACAGGCACATGAGCAGGGTTGATCTTTCAGATCAAGATCTGAAGCCCTGCAGTGCCACACAAAAAACAAAAGTGTGGTACAAAAAGCTGGCCGTACACATTGTACAGACGGCAATATACAATGCGTTTGTGCTATATACCGTAAGTCTAGTGGAAACACAGGAACATTTCTTCACTTTCGATAAGTAGTGATAAAAGCCCTAATTCTTCCAAACCAAGCAGAAGAGGGTACCAGAGCTTCTGTAAGTCACAGTGGCCGTGTTGTACCAGGACAACATTTCTTAGCTGAAGTGCCCCAGACAGCAAGAAAGGGAAGGACCCAAAAAAGATGCAGTGTGTGTTTAAAAAGGGCTATTAGGAAGAACACCATTTACCACTTCGAAACCTGCCCTGAAAAACCTGCCATGTGCATGAAGGTATGTTTTAAAATATATACCACACATCCATGGAGTATTAATTCAATTTCATCCTTTATGCTCCCTCTAATATTTCCACTTTATATCTCTGATTTAGTCCACCTCGCTTTCATATCCACTTTCCAACAATCACTACATATTTTTTTTCTGTGAGACAGCCAGGATAGCAAATGTGTGGAAGTAATAAACAATACGCTCCTGTAATTCGCCCACTGGTTCCTGGTATTGTCCATACGGCACAGGTAGGTAAGCGCTAGGTCCTGAGCTACTTGAGATACCTTGGCGCGGTACTCGGGCTCTGATATGTCTTTAAACATCAGGATATATTGGCTAAATTCTCAATTTTAATACCAGTATGAGGGTTTAGTCAGGCCGCAGAGTACACCAGTTTTTGTAAATGTTAATGGTCTCAGAAATTTATTTAATGCGACATGGCAGCTAAAATCCATATCTGTTTATTCAGGCCTGCAAAAACCATATTTTGCACTTTGCCTCTAGAGCCCTGCTGTGCTCCCATACAGCAGGCTAACAAGCACATATGGGATGTTTGCAAAAAGGGGAGAAAATGGGGAACATATACTGGGGTGCATTTTCTCCTTTAACCCCTTGTGCACACAAAACAACTGAAAGGTGGAATGAAGCAGGATGTGCTCAACCAAAAAATGCAGTTGTGCATATATATACAGGGGAGCAGATCCTGCACTTGTGGTCCGTTGCTAATGGCGATCCCCAGCAAAAATGCATACGGTGGAGAATGCCCGCAGCGGACCACAAGTACCACAATAGACATCCTACACAAAATGGCAATTGTGTGGATGTGATAAATAATATATACAGCAATGACAAATGACAAAACAGGTGCACACTGCGGTCTTACTAAGCCCTCAAACTGATGTTAAAATTGATAGATTAGTCAACATGTCCTGCAGTGGAGGACATGTCTTATGTCCGAGCACCACGCCAAGGTTTGTCAAGTAGCTCGGGACCTAACACTTACCTACCAGTGCCATATTGGCAATACCAGGAGCCAGTGGGCATTACAGGAATGTATAGGCTGGCTCACAGCAAACTCCTCAGTTACCTCCAGCATGAAACCATGCCTGCAATGGGAGGAGGGAGAGGGCTGTGAGTTTTTACCTAACACTCACCTACCTGTGCTCACAGCCCTCCACCGTATGCATTTTTGCTGGGGATCGCCATTAGCAATGGGCCACAAGTGTAGGATCTGCTCCCCTGGATATATATATGCACAACTGCATTTTTGAGTTGAGCACATCCTGCTTTATGCCACCTTTCAGTTGTTTTATGGGTATATAAAATTGTTTGGAGGTGTATAAACTCCTATGTAAATGTAGCCTGTTTTCCATCCACAGGCTACATTTAGGTGCACCTGTGAGGCCTGGGCCATATCAGCCAGTCTTAGGTGGGGCTCACAGCCCTCTCCCTCCTCCCATTGCAGGCATGGTTTCATGCTGGAGGTAACTGGGGAGTTTGCTGTGAGCCGAACCATTCCTGTAATGCCCACTGGCTCCTGGTATTGCCCATATGGCACAGGTAGGTGAGTGTTGGGTCCCGAACTACTTGAGAAACCTTGGCATGGTGTTTGGGCTTAAGTCATGTCTTCCACTGCTGGACATGTTGTCTACTCTCTCAATTTTAATATCAGTTTGAGGGCTTAGTAAGACCGCAGTGTGCACCTGTTTTGTCATTTGTTATTGCTATATTTTTAACCCCTTGTGAAATGATTTGATCCCGTGCTGAGCCACGCCCCCTGCACTGATCACATGACAGTGATGTCACCCCAGGTCCTTCAGCTGTGCAAAAGTTCGGGTTGGTGGCAGCCGCCCCTTATGGATTCCATATGCCGCTATAGTGGAATCCATAACGGGATGCGCGACTTACCACCACCCGAACGCCGAACAACAGACTTTTTTTAAATGTTCGCTCATCTCTAGAAATGACTAAAAATAAAATGCAGAAAAATAATAAATAAACATTCAAAACTTGAGCCCAAGTGAGTGAAAGTGCACCTGTCACCCAGCAAACAGAGGATGTGGCAGCAAAGCCAGCACATCTGTCATTGTCACAAAGCATCTCCACCAAATCCCATGGAAGTGTTCAGCTATCAGCTGTCCATCTCCCAAACACTGGATAGAAAAAGAAATAGAAAGAGGAAGTACCCCCCTACCCATGGCTCTGAATGCCTTATTTCAAGCTTCCTGGTCCTTTGAAATGCTGTCATTCTGTCTAGTGGACAGTTTTAACCACCTCAGCCCGCCTAGCTTAAACACCCTTAATGACCAGACCAATTCTGCACTACACTACTTTCCCCGTTTATTGCTCCGTTATACAACTTACCACCCAAATGAATTTCACATCCTTTTCTTCTCACTAATAGAACTTTCATTTGGTGGTATTTTATTGTTACTGACATTTTTATTTTTTTTGCTATTAATAAAAATTTTACGACATTTTCGCTTTCTGTTGTAATTTTTTTTTAAAAAAACTACAGTTCTCTATAAATTTTTCTCTAAATTTATTGTTCTACATGTCTTTGATAAAAAAAAAATGCAATAAGTGTATATATTTTAGTTTGGGTAAAAGTTATAGCGTTTACAAACTATGGTGCAAAAAAGTGAATTTCCGCATTTTGAAGCAGCTCTGACTTTGAGCACCTGTCATGTTTCTTCAGGTACTAGAATGCCAGGATAGTATAAATACCCCCCAAATGACACCATTTTCGAGTTTCTGCTATTCTCCTCATATTGAACATACGGGTAATGAGATTTTTTTTTTTCCGTTCAGCTTCTGGGCTGAAAAAAAATACAGTAAAATGAACGGCACAGAATTCTTCATTCGCATCGATCAATGTGGATGAAAAAATCTCTGCCAAAATCAGTGACTGTGGTGCGGTGGGCTGGGCGCTAACTACCTAACAAGTAGCTGACTAACTGGCGGTGATAAGGGACCCTTATGCCCCATTCACACGTCCGCAATTCTGTTTGCGGAACGGAATTGCGGACCCATTCATTTCTATGGGGACAGACTTTGTCCCGCTCGGGTCCGGAGTTGCGGATCCGCACTTCCGGGTCTGCACTTCCGTTCCGCAAAAATATAGAACATGTCCTATTCTTGTCCGCAATTGCGGACAAGAAAAGGCATTTTCTTTATAGTTCTGGCAATGTGCGGATCTGCAAAATGCGGAAAGCACATTGCCGGTGTCCGTCTGAATGGAGCCTTACAGGGGGGTGATCAGGAAGTCTAGATGGGGTGATCAGGGGTTAACAAAGGGTTAATAAGTGACAGGGGGGGGTGTAGTGTAGTGTGGTGCTTGGTGCAACTTTACAGAGCTACTTGGTCCTCTGTAGTCGATCCCAGCAAATGGGGCCACCAGAGGACCAGGTAGCATGTATATCAGACGCTGTTAACAAAACAGCATCTGATATACATGTTTGATGCGATTTATTTTACTTCTACAGCCTGCCAGTGATTGATCATCGCTGACAGGCTGCAGTATAACTGCCACTGGTTGGTGCCACTGAGCCTCCAGCCCGGCCTGGTGTTGTGCGCTAATGGGCAAAATATACTAGCAGGTCTGGGCCTAGCCAGTTTGACACACATCCCCTGCATGCCACATGTGCTGAATTTGGGGTGTAGAAATTCCTAAACACCAGACAGTGAAAATCAATTCAGTTATTCGAACACACACAACACCCTCAGCCCCCCTTTCACTCAAACCATTAACAAACTATTTACAAATTTTCTTAAAAACATATTAAAATAACTATAATGCAGCCAAACTTACTATATAAACAAACAAAACTCTATACACGCCTTATCCTTAACTTAAGGCCAGTGACATCCAAGTAGCTTGAAGGGTGGGTTCCTGCACCAACATAGTCCCTGGCTTGGAACCCAATTGTCCAGCCAGAACAAAATATATCCTTTGCCGAACACTATTAAACTTGGCCAGCCCCAGCTGAAACCACTGATTTATGGTATTGCTATTTTGGCATTAGAATTTCACCCCAGAGCAAAATATATCCTTTGCTGGACACTATTAAACTTGGCCAGCCCCAGCTGAAACCACTGATTTATGGTATTGCTATTTTGGCAATTGAATTTCACCCCAGAACAAAATATATCCTTTGCCGGACACTATTAGCCACCTCAGCCCCCCTAGCTTAAACACCCTTAATGACCAGACCAAGGGTGCACTACACTACTTTCACGGTTTATTGCTCAGTCATACAACTTACCACCCAAATGAATTTTACCTCCTTTTCTTCTCACTAATAGAGCTTTCATTTGGAGGTATTTCATTGTTGCTGACATTTTTACTTCTTTTGATATTAATAAAAGATGACCAAAATTTTTGCAAAAAAATGACATTTTTTGAACTACATTTCTATATAACTACATTTCTATATAAATTTTTCTCTAAATTTATTGTTCTACATGTCTTTGATAAAAAAAAATCCAATAAGTGTATATTTATTGGTTTGGATAAAAGTTATAGCGTTTACAACCTACGGTGCAAAAAAGTGAATTTTCGCATTTTAAAGCAGCTCTGACTTTCTGAGCACCTGTCATGTTTCTTCAGGTGCTAGAATGTCAGGATAGTATAAATACCCCCCAAATGACACCACTTTAGAAAGAAGACACCCCAAAGTATTCACGGAGGGGCATGGGGAGTTCATGTATGATTTTTTTTTTTTTTTTCACAAGTTAGTGGAAAATGACACTTTCTGAGGAAAAAAAATAAATAATAAAGATTCCATTTCTGCTAACTTGTGGCAAAAAAAAAAAAAATCTCCCATCGACTCACTATGCCCCTCAGTAAATACCTTGGGGTGTCTACTTTCCGAAATGGGGTCATTTGTGGGGTGTGTTTACTGTTCTGGCATTTTGGGCGGGGCTAAATTGTGACCAATCCTGTAAAGCCGAAAGGTACTTGTTGGACTTTACGCCCCTTTACGCATATAGGCTGCAAAAAAGTGGCACACGTGTCATCGCCGTACTCAGAAGAAGTAGGGCAATGTGTTTTGGGGTGTATTTTTACATATACCCATACTTGGTGAGAGAAATATCTCTGTAAATTGTCAACTTTGTTTAAAAAGTTGTCATTTACAGAGATATTTCTCTCACCGGGCATGGGTATATGTAAAAATACACCCCAAAACACATTGCCCTACTTCTCCTGAGTACCACATGTGTGACACTTTTTTGCAGCCTGGGTGCGCAAAGGGGCCCAAATTCCAATGGGTACCTTTTGGATTTCACAGGGCATTTTTACGCATTTGGATTCCAGACTTCTTCTCACGCATTAGGGGCCCCTAAAATGTTAGGGCAGTATAAATACCCCACAAGTGACCCCATTTTAGAAAGAAGACACCCCAAGGTATTCCGTGAGGCATATGGTGAGTTCATGTAAAATTTTATTTTTTGTCACATGTTAGTGGAATATGAGACTTTGTATGGAAAAAAAAAATGTCAATTTCCGCTAACTTGTGCCAAAAAAAAATCTTCTATTAACTCGCCATGCCCCTCACGGCATACCTTGGGGTGTCTTCTTTCCAAAATGGGGAAACTTGTGGATATTTATACTGCCCTGACATTTTAGGGGCCCTAAAGCGTGAGAAGTCTGGAATCCAAATGCTAAAAATGCCCTCCTGAAAGGTACTCATTGGAATTTGGGCCCCTTTGCGCAGCTTGGCTGCAAAAAAGTGTGGTATCGCCGTACTCAGGAGAAGTAGGGCAATGTGTTTTGGGGTGTATTTTTACATATACCCATACTGTGTGTGAGAAATATCTCTGTAAATGACAACTTTTTAAAAAAAAATTATACAAAGTTTATATACAGTTCGGGTTCGCTCAACTCTATTTGAAATGCTTTCTCAAGTATTTCTGTGTTTTGTGAGACACCTCTTTGCTGAAAAGTACCATTTCTACCACTTAAAATGTTCGTACGGGGGTTCTTTTTCCAAAATGTGGTCACTTGTTGGGATTTTTAATTTCTGGGGACCTCTAGAATTTATTTAATGTGACATGGCACCTAAAATACATGAGGAACAAAATGTGGGGTGCATTTTGTCCTGTTACCTCTTGTGAAAGTGAAAAATGTGGGTGTAAGGCAACTTTTGCTGGAAAAAAATGTAATTTATTATTTTCACAGCCAAGTGTTTCCTAATTCTGTGAAATGCCCGATGGGTCAAAGTGCTCACTACACACCTTGAAATATTCCTCGAGGGGTGTAGTTTCCGGAATGGGGTCACTTTTTGGGGGTTTCCACTGTAGGGCCACCTCCGGGTGCCTTCACATTCGACATAGCTCCCAATTACCATTCTAGCTAAATCCACTCTCCTAACGCCAGATAGTGCTCCTTCCACTCTGAAACTTGCTGTGCGCCCATACACCATTTTTTGAGCACATATGGGGTGTTGGCTAGAGATGAGGGAATCGAAGCTGAAGAAGTGGTATTAGTTTAGAATTTCACAAAAAATTTGATTCGTAATGAATGCGAATTTTTTCGCGCTTCGTGGTAACGAATTGTAATTTTTCCTAACATGGCAGCTACATTGGCGGCTAACATGGTGGCTACACGTGTGAGGACATGGGACAAGGAACTCTGTGAAGGCGGGATGACCCATAATGCCATGCATGCAGTCAATCAGCAGCCAGCCAGCCCAGTGAGGTCACAGACCTATAAATACAGCGGTCATCTTACATTCTGCTATTCAGTATCATACTTGGTTTAGTGACAGACATGTATGAAGGCACTAGTGAGAGTGATAGAAAAACTAATTGTTAAAAAAAAAAAGTAAGGAAGTGATTTACTTGTGCAGGGAAAGGATAGTGAGAGGAATCATTTCACAGGCAGGGAGAGGTGTGCAGATGCTAGGGAGAGTCATAGGAAATTACTCATTGTGCAAAAAAGCTATTTTCAAGTGCAGAGAAACATTACTTGGGCATCCAGACAGTCTCATAATACAGCTCTGTCATTCCAGCAATTAGTTATTGGGGTGCAAGTGCTATGTTGAAAAGCCTTTAGTGGCTTTTATCGGTGGAAAAAGATATATATATACACAGGTCACTTTTGTTGTTAATTACGCTAAAATCATTTGCAGTCATTTCTGGTGAAAGAGTACAGGGAGGTATTTCAGTAATACACGGAAAATATAAACGCACTGCACGTTTGCAGTCATTTCAGGTGAAACTGTAGGGTCGTATTTCAGTACTACAAGAAAAATATATACGCACTTCACTCTTTAATTGTTTTCTGTTTAAAGCGTATAGTGGCCTTTTTCCATCCAACAAGAAATATATATTCTCGGGTCACTTGTGCAGTTATTTCTGGTGAAAGGGTATAGAGACCTATTACAGTAAAAAAAGAAAAATATACGGTATATATGCACTGCAGTGTTGCAGTGATTTCTGTTGAAACAGTATAGGGGAGTATTTCATTCAAAAAAGAAAAATACATAGGCACTGCATTGTTGCAGCTATTTCCAGTGACAGCGTATAGGGTCGTATTTCAGTACTACAAGAAAAATATATTCTCATTACACTGTAAGGGCTCATGCACACGACCGTTGTTGTTTTGTGGTCCGTTTTTTCACAGATCCTTTGTTCCGCATCTGAGGTTATTTTTTCTCTGATTTAAGTCCTCTTTCGTTCCGTTACTCCACAAAACATATCCGTATGGTTTCCGTATGCGATACGGTTTTTACAGATTGGAAATGGAAACAGTAACTTACTAATCACCAAAAACATGAGCAATATGGGCTGGGCATAGCATTTCTACAGTATGGTTCCGCAAAATACGGATGACATACGGATGTATTCCGTGTGCGTTCCGTATTTTTTGTGGACCCATTGACTTGAATAGGGCCTCGGACCGTGATTTGCGGACAATAACAGGGCATGCACTACTTTTTTGCGGAACGGCCAGGTGGACAAATGGAAACGAAATGCACACAAGTAACTTCCGTATTTTCTACAGCCCCATTGAAGTGAATGGTTCAAAAAATGGAACGGAAGCAGAAAGAAAATACGGTTGTGTGCATGAGCCCTAAGGCTGAGTTCATACTTGAGTTATTTGGTCAGTTTTGGCAAATTTAAGTATATTTTCTTATAATTTTAATCAAGTTTTGGTTTAATTTAATATTAAATATTTAATGAATTTACTAAAAAACATTACATGTTGCCTAAGAAAGGAAAGAATTGGCCAGTCTTCTGTTTATTCAACGACGTGGTGTTGCGATGGAGAAAGCATGCAATGAAAACAATTCCTCTCTACCTGGGGACGAATCCTGTCAACATTGCTACAAAGTGCGGTATTGGCTGATCGACCAAGATACTTCTGGGGGCATGAACAGGCCTCCAGTAGCTACAGACAATGAGAAGACAATGGTTGAAGATAAAGCGCTGTAGATATAGTGTGGCTCAACTGATTATAAGAATGAGTGGGTGCTCCAACTAAGGGCTCTTTCACACTAGCGTTTTTGTTTTCCGGCATAGAGATCCGTCGTCGGGTCTCTATGCCAGAAAAATCTTGATCAGGATTATCCCAATGCATTCTGAATGGAGAGAAATCCGTTCAGGATGCATCAGGATGTCTTCAGTTCAGGACCAGAACGTTGTTTGGCCGGAGAAAATACCGCAGCATGCTGCGCTTTTTGCTCCGGCCAAAAATCCTGAACACTTGCTGCAAGGCCGGATCCGGAATTAATGCCCATTGAAAGACATTAATCCGGATCCGGCCTTAAGCTAAACGTCGTTTCGGCGCATCGCCGGATCCGACGTTTAGCTTATTCTCAATGGTTACCAAGGCAGCCAGGACGCTAAAGTCCTGGTTGCCATGGTAAAGTGTAGTGGGGAGCAGGGGAGCAGTATACTTACCATCCGTGCGGCTCCCGGGGCGCTCCAGAGTGACGTCAGGGCGCCCTACACGCATGGATCACGTGATCCATGCGCATGGGGCGCTCTGACGTCATTCTGGAGCACCCCGGGAGCCGCACGGACTGTAAGTATACTGCTCCCCCGCTCCCCACTACTACTATGACAACCAGGACTTTAATAGCGTCCTGGCTGCCATAGTAACGCTGAAAGCATACTGAAGACTGATCCGTCTTCAAATGGTTTCAGGTCACTTGCGTTGTTTCGGATCCGGCGGGCACTTCCGGCAAATGGAGTACACGACGGATCCGGACAACCCAAGTGTGAAAGAGGCCTAAAGTATTCTCCTTTACTGATAAATTGAAATCCAACTGCAATATAGTTTGGCACTCCTTCCCTGGATTATGTCAGAAAACACCATGCGATTGCTCAATAGCATTCAATAAAATGACATATTTTATAGCAAAATCATACACATCACAGATATTTGCAAACAAACCCTAAAATCAACTGTTGTAAATTAAAACATCAATAAAAATAATTGGATGCATCGGTATTCGATCCTCTATTAGAATTGAATATGTCTCTACATATGTGAATCCACTGCTTGTCCTAGAGAAAGTCTCAATTGTTGCCGGCCCGGTGGAATACACATAGCGCTTAAATAAACAATCCAAGCTCTTACCCATTTCTTATGGCCAGTTATATTCGATTGCTGGTACTCACTGTTTTGGATTTAAAATTTGTATATTCGGAGTAGCTGTGGCATCCCATGCTTGAACCCCGCGTAATTCAGTTCCAGCTTGTCCTGCGAGATCTCGCGAGAGAATCCCCGATAATAAGAAAGGCTCCTGAATGGCTTTAGAATCGCTTTACATTTTAAGCAGGTTGAATTCCCAATTCATCTGCCGGCAGACTGTATGCGATTGTCACTTATTACATGGGTACTTGGTGCTCCACTTCGACATAACCAGACGCGTTTCGGGACTTTTGTATATCTTGTCCCTACTTCAGTGGTATTGAGTGAAGCAATACTGTACCCATTATATAGAGCTTCCACTTCCCTTTATTATGGGTACTCCTAATCTCTGGCATGGATCTCAAAGATCATTATGTATCCCCATATACAATCCATTTAACTCCATTTTGATACTTCTACATCATCAACCTTGTTATTTCTTAAAAATATACCATATTATTGCTATAGACAATATGTAATAACAACCACATTATCTTATTTGAAACAGATTTTATCCCTTTTATCAAATTATATTATTTATTTGGACCTCCATTCAAAATAACGCACCTGCGTCTTATTGGCGTTTTCATGCGTTTTTTCTCAACGTGCCTTTTTACTTCCATTATTTGCAGCCATATTAATATATTTCATCCCATATCTTAAATTTGTCACATAATTCTCCCATTATCCATATTCCATTTTTCATCAAATAAGTGACATTAACTTTTCATTTTTCAAACAATTTGTTTATCTCCGGGGTCCCTCTCTGCTGTAGACCCCTACCCCCTTTGACATTAAATGGTAACAAAAATATAAGAAGTAGAAGATGAAAAATGAAAAGTTGATGTCACTTATTTGATGAAAAATGGAACATGGATAATGGGAGAATTATGTGACGGATTTAAGATATGGGATGAAATATATTAATATAGCAGAAAATAATGGAAGTAAAAACGCACGTTGAGAAAAACCGCATGAAAACCGCAATAGGACGCAGGTGCGTTATTTTGAATGGAGGTCCAAATAAATAATATAATATGATAAAAGGGATGAAATATGTTTCAAATATGATAATGTGGTTGTTATTACATATTGTCTATAGCAAAACTATGGTATATTTTCAAGAAATAACAAGGTAGATGATATAGAAGCATCAAATTGGTTCAAATGGATTGTATATGGGTATAC
Source organism: Bufotes viridis (assembly GCA_033119425.1). Lineage (NCBI taxonomy): Eukaryota > Metazoa > Chordata > Amphibia > Anura > Bufonidae > Bufotes > Bufotes viridis. Next base: position 41,664,689 of record CM065599.1, read on the forward strand.
ATAATGATCTTTGAGATCCATGCCGGAGAATTGGATTACCCAATAACAAAGGGAAGTGGAAGCTCTATATAATGGGTACGGTATTGCTTCACTCAATACCACTGAAGAAGGGACAAGATATACAAAAATCCCGAAACGGGTCTGGTTATGTCGAAGTGGAGCATGTAATAAGTGACAATCGCATACAGTCTGCTGGCAGATGAATTGGGAATTCAACCTGCTTAAAGTGTAAAGCGATTCTAAAGCCATTCAGGAGCCTTTCCTATTATTGGGGATTCTCTCGCGAGATCTCGCAGGACAAGCTGGAACTGAATTACTCGGGGTTCAAGCATGGGATGCCACAGCGACTCCGAATATACAAATTTTAAATCCAAAACAGTGAGTACCAGCAATCGATTATAACTGGCCATAAGAAATGGGTAAGAGCTTGGATTGTTTATTTAAGCGCTATGTGTATTCCACCGGGCCGGCAACAATTGAGACTTTCTCTAGGACAAGCAGTGGATTCACATATGTAGAGACATATTCAATTCTAACAGAGGATCGAATACCGATGCATCCAATTATTTTTATTGATGTTTTAATTTACTACAGTTGATTTTAGTGTTTGTTTGCAGATATCTGTGATGTGTATGATTTTGCTATAAAATATGTCATTTTATTGAATGCTATTGAACAATCGCATGGTGTTTTCTGACATAAACCAGGTAAGGAGTGCCCAACTATATTGCGGTTGAAAGGTTGAAGATAGCTTGGAGCCCGGAAGAGTCGCAAAGTTAGTCAAGATTCATACCACCAACTAGGCCCCGGTCTCATCGTCTGGTGAAAACATCACTAGTTCCCAGTCATCATAGAAATTAAAAGGAGGGCATCCTTATTATATTTAATTATTTAAATAATAAAATATTGTATACATTTACTAATAAAATTAAAATTTTATCTACAACAGGAGAGAATCGGCCAGTCTTCTGTGTATTCAAGGACGTGTTGGTGCGATGGAGAAGGTATGCAAAGAAAATGAATCAAATTTTTTAGAAATTCGCTCATCTCTAATAGCGATGCTCGAGCCGAACTGGTGTTCGGCCGAGCATGCTCGCTCAACACTAATAAATAAATGTCTTTCTGTTTTAGGTCTGCAGTTTAACCAATCTTGCATAGCTCTTTCAGGACAAATATGTGATTCTTCATATGCATTAAGCATAATCCAATGTCCTGAACCTTTTTGATCTGTTTTAGATTTTTTATGAAGATGTTAACTTGTGTATTAGATATATAAACATCAGATAACAGAATAGGTGATTCAGAGTTTTTATTGTTCGCAGCAATTTTGCTAGTCCTTAATGCAGCGAAGAATGATGTTATGAAAACTGTATGGAAAAGTTGAGCTTTGAAGGAAGAAGAGCAGATAGCAGGTAAGCTTTTATTAATATGAATTAACATATTTAGGGATAAAGGATAGTTCTATCCTCAATTTTAGAGGATTTCTTAAAATCTTTTAATATCTGACATATCATGTGATGTGTATTGTATGGTTTTAAACCATAATTTTTTGGGAAAAAGGAAATTCCCGGCTAATGTCCTTTGAATAGTAACTGCTGTGTCACGACCTATCGCTGAGTCTGTTTTGCCTGGGATCAGAAGGTCGCAGCGGGTTGCTACGTGCTCAGTTTCTCAAGGGATTGCTCTATGACCTAATGGTGAGAATGGATTCCAGTCCAGGTTTTCCTGCATAGGTTTACAATCCTTTTTGTCCCATTTAGGAATCTGTAGCTTTTCCTTTAAGCTGTTCTCTGTCAGGCACTCCTAGCTACTATATAATCTCCCTTTCTGCTTCCCTTGTTGACCGATATAGAGCTTCCTTCCAGATCTTCTATTCTGACCTCAGGTGGACAACTGTTGCTGTGGAGCCGTTGGAACTGGAGCTCTTGGATCTCCGCCGGTTCTCTCCTGTTTGTTGTCTCATTTCAGGGATTGTTAATTGTGTTTGTGTTGTTTGGCCTTTTCCTGTTGAACTGAGGACTAGTGTTCCCACCGCCCTATTCACTACCTAGGGCTTATTTCAGGGTAAGCCAGGGATGACTCCTCCCTCTCCCTAGTGGAAGGGTACTCATCTTCCCTCCCTCTGCGCCACACGTCTGTTACCTGCCATCTCAAACGTGATATGCTGAGAGTTATTAAAAAAGAAACAAAATGTAATGTACTGATGAAAGAATTGTTGTTATAATCGTACATATTTTGAATGCAAAGTTCCTTCCATTTTAAACATGCGGCTGATGCCCATGTTTTCGGTGCTGCAGATTTTTTAATTAGTTTCTGCATTAGTCCCACATCAATTCCCATTGCTGATGCAGACAACTGATCCTCATTGGAGCTGCATCTGGTATTAATTTTTTAAAAATGTTGAATCACTGGTGAGAGAAAGAATCTGCTATCGCATTAAATTTGCCTTCAATATATCTAGCTTTTAGTCAAATATTATTTTTGATATAGATTAAAACAAGATATCTGAGTAAAAATATCACTGGGTCGAATTTAACTAATAAACAATTGATGTAAAAAACACTCCTTTATTATCTGAAAAGATAATAATTCTTTTTTTCTTGAAGACTTTTGACCAGATAGTAATTGCTGCTAAAATTGGAAAAAGTTCTAAAAGAACAATATTTTTGGTGAGGCCTTGTAGTATCCATTTTATAGGCTATTTTTAAGCCAACCATTGTTTATTAAAATAAGAGTCTGTGAAAAAATTTAAAGAATCCAAAAAATAAACTCTTTTTGCCATATGTTATGACCATTAAGGCCTCATGCACACGACCGTTGGTGTTTTGTGGTCCGCAAACCGTGGATACAGAAAACACGGTAGCTGCTCCGCGTTCGGAACATGGCCCATTGTAGAAATGCCTATTCTTGTCCGCAAAACGGACAAGAATAGGACATGTTCTATTTTTTTTTTTTTGCGGGGGCACGGAACAGAGCAACGTATGCGGACAGCACACAGTGTGCTGTCCGCATCTTTTGCGGCCCCATTGAAGTGAATGGGTCTGCGCCAGAGCCGCGGACCACAACAACGGCCGTGTGCATGTGGCCTAAAGGATTAAAAAAATACAATGCAACAGCATTCTGCAAAACAAATAAAGTACTAAAAAGTATTCTAATGCTAATGCTATGCTTATTAAGTAAATTTTAATTTAATGGCAAATACATTTTGTACAAAAAATTTTGGGCCCGTCTGCCACACGTCAAGGCGATCTCTGTAAGATAGGAACCTAACACTAAACTCTACCTTTTATGTGCCATGACGGCTACCATAAAATTCAGGTAGTGTAGGTGCACTACACTACACTACATGCATGCTGGGCCCACCTTCATTTTTGATATTTTTGGTGCCAAAATGGCCTCCATTAAATCCAGTGAATGGAGGTACCAACATGCATGCCAAGGCCACTCCACACCTCTCCTGGTGCCAGATGGCCCCCAACGAATACAATGAGAGTCCACCCTATACTTCTCCTCTTGCCAAAAGGCCTCCAGTCAGTGAGTGAGAGCAGTCTGCAGCCTTATACTCACACTAATTAAAATTAGCCTATGGGGCAGACAGGCTGGTCAGGAGTGCACGACTTAAGAGTCAGCCACACCTCCGGTACAAACTGCAAAGAAAAAAGGATTCAGTCAGCACATTCCAAAGTGTAGGTGCAAGTTGCCATGGCTAGAAACACAAAGGAAAATAAATACAATGCAACAGCACTCTGCAAACCAAATAAAGTACAAAAAAGTATTCTAATGCTAATGCTATGCTTATTAAGTACATTTGCAATTCTTGGCATTAGCATTAGAATACTTTTTTGTACTTTATTTGGTTTGCAGAGTCCTTTTGCATTTTTTTTTCTTAGTGTTATCAGCCATAGCAACTTTTTTAGGTACCAAACCTAACGGAGAAAGTACTAAATTGCTAAAAGGAGGCGGTTTTAATGTACTGGATCAAATGGACCTTTGATTTCTTTTCTAATTTTGTCTTGAACTATATTTTTAATCAGATATACAATTTTCAACCCAAGCACAACCAGTGCCTGAATATTCAGGCACGTGAAAGCCATACAGAAAGCCTTCAGTTAAAAGATTTGCTTTTGTTTTGTTTGGATATAAATTAACCCCTTCCCAACATATGACGTAATAGTACGTTATGGCGACAAGTGACTTGCCGCATTTTGACGATCTGGTGGGCATCGGAGCGGTGCGTGCCCGATCACTGCAGGGGCCCAGCAGTCCCTTATAGCCGGGCCCCTGCTGTTCCTGCTGACATTGTTGTAAAAGTCGATGCCGGCGGATTAAGCTCTTCTATACCGTAGTCAGCCCTGACCGCAGCATAGAAGGTGCATGCAGCAGGTTAGGGAGCCCATTGGGTCCCTACACTGCTGTGGTAAGGACCCGATGGGTGACAAGGCAGCCTGATGCCCTGCACTGGCTGCCCAATGCCTTGCATGGCATCGGGACCTGCCTTCTATGGGAGACAAAGAGATCCAGCCCCAGGCAACCTGTTAGTGTATTACAGATGTATTGTATGCATTGCAGAGGGAATCACATTCCCAAAAGTTGAAGTCCCAGAATGGGACAGAAATAAAGTTTAAAAAAAGGGCAAAAAAAGTATTTTTATAAAAAATAAGTTTCAAGTAAAAAAAGAAAGAAAACGTGCCTTTCCTCTAATTTTATAATAAAAAATAGAAAAGAACGAAAAAGCTAACATATTAGGTATCAACGCATCCACCAGAACGACCAGCTCTACAGATATAGCATATGATCCACCCCGTGCTATAAACACCATTAAAAAAAAACTGTCAAAAAAAGGCATTTTTCTCACCATACATAACAAAAAGTGCAACACCAAGCAATCAAAAAGGTGTATGTCCCACAAAATGGTACCCATAAAACAATCACCTCATCCTGCAAAAAAATGAGCCCCTACATATGAAAAGCGCTAAAAAAATTTTTTTTAAAAATATAGCTCTCAGAACATGGAGACATTAAAACTTTTTTTTTGTTTAAAAAATATTAGTGTGTTAAAGTTAAATAAATTTAAAAAGTATACATATTAGGTATTGCCGCATCCGTAACAACCAGCTCTATAAAAATATGACATCACCTAACCCTTCAACTAAACACTGTTAAAAAAAAAAAAGGTACAAAAAAGGCAATTTTTTGTCACCTAACATCACATAAAGTGCAACACCAAGCGATCCGAAAGGCATATGCCCCCCAAAATAGTACCAATCAAACCGGCACCTCATCCTGCAAAAAATGAGACCAGACCTAAGACAATCGGTCAAACAATAAAAAAGCTATGGCTCTCAGATTATGGAGATACTAAAACATCATTTTTTTTGTTTTAAAAATGCTATTGTTGTGTAAAACGTAAATAAATAAGAAAAAGTATACATATTAGGTATTGCCACATCCGTAACAATGTGCTCTACAAAAATATCACATGATATAACCCCTCAGGTGAATGCTGTAAAAATAAACAAAAACTGTGCGGTCATCTTGCCCAATAAAGTGTAATAATGAATGATCAAAAAATCATATGTACCAAAAAATTGTAACAATAAAAACATTAACTCTTCCTACAAAAAACGAGCTCTTGCACAAGACGATCGGCAGAAAAATAAAAAAAACATGGCGAAATGGGGGTCACTTTTTTGGAGTTTCTACTGTAAGGTTGCATCACGGGGCTTCAAATGGGACATGGCATTTAAAAACCAGTCCAGCAAACTCTGTCTTCCAAAAACCATATTGCACCCCTTTTCTTCTGCGCCCTGCCGTGTGCCATTACATCATTTTACGACCACATTTGTGGTGTTTCTGTAAACCACAGAATCAGGGTAATAAACAATGAGTTTTGTTTTGCTGTTAATCCTCGATGTGTTAAAGAAAAAATGTATTAAAATGAAAAATCTGTCAAAAAAGTTAAATTTTGAAATTTCCTCTCCATTTTCCTTTAATTCTTGTGGAACACCTAAGGGGTTAAAAAAGTTTGTTGAATAAGTTTTGAGTCACTCAAGGGGTATAGTTTCTACAATGGGGTCATTTATGGGGGGTTTAAACTATGTAAGTGACTTCAGACCGGAACTGGTCCTTAAAAAGTGGGTTTTGGAAATGTTCTTAAAAATTTTAAGAATTGCTTTTAAAATTCTATGCCTTCTAACATCCTAAAAAAATAAAATTATATTTACAAAATGATGCCAACATAAAGTAGACATATGGCGAATGTTAAGTAATAAATATTTTATGATGCATCACTTTATTTTTAAAAAGCAGAGAAATTAAAATTTTGAAAATTGCTAATTTTTCTAAATTTTTGGTAAATTTGGGATTTTTTCATAAATAAAGGTATAATATATTGACTCAAATTTATGACTATTATGAAGTACAATGTGTTTCAAGAAAACAATCTCAGAATGGCTTGGATAAGTAAAAGTGTTCCAAAGTTATTACCACATAAAGTGACACATGTCAGTTTTGCAAAAAATGGCCTGGGCAGGAGGGCGAAAACTGGCCTGGGGTAGAAGAGGTTAAACCATTTAATTAATCTTGCCATTTTCACTGGGGTCACTTCCCTTAACATTGGGTTCCCTTGCGTTGGGGGTTGGTTAAACCCTTGTTTTTTTTAAAGCAATGAAAGACTGTGTGTAGTCCATTGCAGAATGTACATTCATCTTTATATAAACAATTTGTAGCCCATTTCCACAGTTATTCATTATATGCAAACCAAACTCCTCTTTAAATATTTGTTTGGCTGGTTTGACGAAAGGGATGATTCCTTTAAGGAAGCATGAGATTTATCCATAGACCAACGTCTTTTGAACCCTATTACAGTTTGGTATAACCTGCCATTTTTTGTCTATACATTTCATAATATATAGACATCAACCTGAACTTCCGAAATTTCTGTACGCTTCTAGGATTGTGTCTAAATGATGAAATAAGCCGCTACAAAGTTCGGAATATTTTTCTCCCATTACAGCGGCATAAACCCAAAAGGCTTAATCTAAATTTAATATAGTCTTTGGTTGTATGTGTTGTCTAATTTATTGCATACTTTAGAAGAAGGAAGTAAGGAGAAAATATCTATAAATTCCTTTCTCCAAATGTTCTCCTTTGCATTGGAAGTTTCTTTGAGTGAAGTTTCTTTAACGCCAATGCTACACTCAAGATTAGGTTTAAGATTAGGGGGAATAGTGCCGTGTGTTAAATTATCAATAAAACCGATGCTATTATTAATTTTTATATCTGTTGGGGCATCAGAAGGATAAGTCTGTACTATAGAAACATCGTATCTTAGTATTTTCTTTTTGGACATAAATTCAATGAATTCATTAAACAGCTGGTAATTGTCTGAAGGAGAGATGGAAGAATTATAAGACATTGTAGTGTGTGCTGTGGTAAACAGCCACTATGAATACTTGTTGTGTTGTTGGTAGGTATCTCACCATCGTGAACGGATTAAAGCGGTTCATCCTGCTGGGCTGTTGAACGAAGGGAGTGAGGTTCGTCATGACAGTTGGGAGAATCAGAAACAGCAGAAAAAAAGTTAAGAGGTGGTTGTCTCAAGCTGCTTTGTTCTTTTCAGGTCCCTGTTTCTTCTTGGGGCGGTGGTGTATAAACCAGTGTTTCCTTGTTCTTTTATGCAAAGGTTCAGGAGGGTAATCTTCAATGTGCATGCACGTGAGGTTGATAATCTCTGAATCTATTTATGCTGCAATAGGAAGTGATCCTGCATCGCAGACATCAATTGATGATCCAGGGGGATAATCGGCAGCATGGATATCTAAAGAGAGACTCATCTTTAGACATTCTTCCCCACCATTAGTCTCTGCTTTGTAGATAAGCTGTTTAAAGAGATCCTCCTTTATTGAAATTGTTGTAGGTGTCTGTTCTTTTATGGCCTTGGTCCCAGGAATGCGCATTAACCATTTACCTTTCTTTTTATAGGTTTCCTAAAGATGATCGTTAATGGCTCCTCCAATCAGCTTTTTGGTTTGCCCGTCTCCTGACCAGGCATGGGATTCATCCTGTCTATATGGACCTATTACAAGGTAGGTATATGTTGAACATAATAGTATTGTAAATTAATGTAATGAAGGGAATTATGCCACCATGCATTCCCTTCATTGCAGTTTACAATAAATGGGTTTTATCATTATCATTTTTTAAATAATATTCTGGAGTATGGCTTCACCGGAGGCCTGGTATTTATTTTGTGCGTGACAGAGGACTTTCTATTTCTACAATCTATACTATTTACTTACACAAATACATTTTGGATGCAACCAGAACCAGAATTTTGCAGACCATTTTTACCAGGGGACATTTTAGGTGATTTAAACATGAATATAGGAAAATAGTCTTTACAGTTAGTTTATCTATGATAGTAATGGCAGTCTCAATGACAGCATTCAGAAAAGTGCTAGATACTTATCCAATAGCAAATGGCATTCAGTGTTATAATTCATCAATAGATTATAAATAACTGATGTAGGGAAATGTCCAATTTCCTTGAGTTGAAGGTGGCAACAGCTCACCAATGGATTATTTGCTCTGGCTAAAACAGCCACATCTGAGACAGATCAAACATGATGGACATGTGTCTTTAGTCCACATTCTCTCTCTGTTCACCAATTATATGGTTTGCATGGGAGACCTCTGTAACAACATGCTGGTTATTTTTTGTAGGAAGACTTTTCCTGTATATACAAACTGCTGATTTAAAGAACAGGTGCGTATATATGCAGCAGATCCTGTTTCTTGGAGAATCCATTACAAAACAGCCCCTTTGGTAGTGTAAGACCCCTTAAGCAGTAATTACCATACATATTATGTTATATAACAGTTGTGCTTATTTGAAACATATAAATAGTTTGTCTTTTTTACAGATGATGTTAGTATAATTGTTAGAGAGTGGGTTTACTTCCATAGTATAGCCTAGTGCTCATGAATTTACATCAATCTGATATTTAGGCTTATGGAGGGAAAAAAGAAAAGCACTTAATTCCATTCATTAGCATTTTGTATGACATCTGCTAGATTGTGACATTTTCGCAGTTTCCATCATTAGAATAGGTATGCAAGCTTTCACTGACATAAAGGATTTCTTAAGATTAAAAATAGAAATTGAAATGATTATGTAAACTACAGCTTGAAAACTTTTCGCAAGTCATTTACATAGTCTTTCTCTTCCCTCTCTGATTCTGAGGAATATTTCTGGTAAAACATTAAATGCCCTTGTTATTCTGCTAGAAAACAAAATAAAATCTGCATAATTCCCTGACAAGCTTGTGCTGCATACGTTCTATATGTGAATGTTTGCTTAAACCACACAATTTTAGTAGCTCATCTTTAAACACATTTATGCTGACAGAGCCTATTGATATAGCTATGGGTTTAACAGGCAAAATATTTGCCATGTACTATAAAGTAACCTGATAGTGACTATGTAGGGTTGCACTGTCAAAACAAGCATAAACACAGTTTACATTAATGAAGCTTAAAACAACTTGGAATAATTCCCTGATATAAGAGCAATTTATGACAATGGAGAGGACCTGCCATCAGAGGTGTAACCTGAAATTCCTGGGCCTTATTATCAAATCTATAACATATCCTCCCCCTTCTATAATGTTCTGTCCTTTTTTGTGGAAGGAGGGCCTTGGATCCCCTCAGGCACCAAGGCTAGATGACACTTGTTACTTTTACATCTCCTATAGATACATTCTTATCTGACATAATCAGCACATTGTCCGTCTCTACTCACTCAAGGATTTACGGGTTAATGATATTGTTGATAATACAATTATATAAGAGTGAAGGTTCACTTTAAACATTTGGACATATTTTCATTTTTTCTTGCATGCGACTATGGGGTTTGCAAAGATAACAGTTGCACTCAGGGCCTGGTGCCTACAGGGACCCAAAAAAGGCATTAGTTTTAAAAAAGGGAAATGGTAGGTGGAGAGCACTGTTCTGGATTTTGCAAGTGAACCAATTGACCAAATAGAGCTTATAGTGCTGTCCTTGATGGCAAATGTCAGGGAAATGAAGTTATTTACATAGTACAGTTGAAAAAATGTGTCCATCAAGTTCAACCAAGGAATGGGTGGAAATGTGAATTAATGCGAGTGGTCTAAGAAACCAGAATTCTACCCATTTTCATAAGCATTAATATTATTTGAATGTGACTGTCCCAGTGTTACTCCCCAAAGGACATATAAGGTATTTTGAATATGTTAACCCAGTCCCAGATGCAAAACTTGACATTTACTCACGTCACGTTGAATCCTAGCTACTAAGTGAAAGCCTAAACACTGAGAGTGCCCATGTTAGCTTGTATTTTATGGATTTCTTCTATAGACTGCACAGTACTACAAAGCTTTTAAATAAATATTATGTGAACACAGCTTTATTGTTGTTCTGATCAAAAAAAAGAAAAAAAGCATATACCGTAAGCCTTTTTTGAAACCATCATCTATTCTTGTTGTGACCAGCTCCTGAGGTGACCATTCCACAGATTCATAGCTCTTATGGTCTTTTTCACCTCTGGAGACTGAACTCTAATCAGAAACAGTGTGCCCTTGTCTTTTAAGGGTTCACATGGAACAACATTTCACCATATTTTTGTACAGGCCATTTATACATGTTCCTCAGTACTGAAACAGCAAGAAAAAGAAGATCAGGCCATAAGGTTATGCAAATTGAAGAAGTAGCAGGTGTTGCTAAAATCTGCAGATGATCATATTTTCAAGCACCTAGCACCAATCTGTGTCATGTGGGAGGGACATAAAAGAGATGTCACCACTGTTCAACATTGTGTGTTGTGGTGATTGGGATTACAACAAACTGCAATAATAGCAAGAGGTGAACAGAGGTGAACCTCTGCAAGGATGGATCATCTGATTAGAAGAATGGTGTGCAGTGATCCATTCTGTTCTGCAAGTAATATTGAGATTTACATCCCAAACCTAGGGTGGTAAACAGTCTCCACACAAACCATTATAGTAGCATAGTAACATAGTTTAAGAGGCTAAAAAAAAAGACATCCGTCCATCCAGTTCAGCCTGCTATCCTGCAAGTTGATCCTGAGGAAGTCAAAAAATGTTGTGATGTAGAAGCCAATTTTCCTTCTTTTAAGGGGACGAAAAATGTTACTCTCCCTGCCTCTTTCTTAGCAACTGTCCCTACCTTTAACATAGTAACATAGTTTATAAGGCCGAAAAAAGACATCTGTCCATCCAGTTCAGCGTGTTATCCTGCAGTAAATGGCATTTATCATGTAGAGAAAGTTAATACAAGTTACTTACTAATATATTGTTATTATCCATATTGCCTCCTTTCCATTACATTATACGTATCCGTGGTTACCCTGCAATCCAGCAGCGGTGGCCATGCGTACACACTATAGGCACTATAGGGAAAAGCTGGAAGTGCGCATAAGCCGACACCTTTACCTATAGTGTGCAAGCCCGGCCACCACTGCTGGATTGCAGAGTGGTCAAAACCATTGATACGAGCTGTGTATAATGTGATGGAAAAGAGCCAATATGGAGAATCAGAATACATTAGTAAGTGCCTTGTATTAACTTTTTCTACATAATAAATGCCATTTGTTGACGTGAGGCAGCCAACTTAAGTGTGCTACACTTCAAAGGGTTAGGAAAAAAATGTCTTGGTGCGTGCATTGCATGTTTCCTATGTGTGATAGGAACTGCATGTGTCTTGTTTCTGACTGACTTAAGAGTAGGATATCCATACAGTATATGTGTAAGGCTACTTTCAAACTTGCGGTAGCAGGGTCCGGCAGGCTATTCCAGTGGAGGGGTCCGGCTGCAGCACGGCAAACATGCCGAGAGACGGCTGGACAAAATCTACAGCGGACTTCCGGCAGCATGGTGGGCTAGCATTAGCACGGATGCGGCAGGCTGTTCCCCCGCCGAGACATCCTGCCGGATCCTGTTGCTGCAAGTGTGAAAGTAGCCTAAATTCTGCCACAAGTATGTTTGGGAATTTTGCTGTGAGTGTCTACCATCATACTTCATCTTTAAAATTTCTGTTATCACTGGAAGGGCTTATGATCACGATTGTTGGGTATTTTGCAGTCCGCAAATTGCGGATCTGCAAAACATGGATACTGGGTGTGTGTATTCCACATTATGCCAAACAGAACAGCCAGCCTCTAATACAACAGTGCTATCCTTGTCTGTAATGCCGACAATAATAGGACACGTTCTATCATTTTGCATAACTGCCATGCGTACACACAGACACGGAATGAAAATGGAGTCATTTCCATTTTTTGCGACCCCATTGAAGTGAATGGTTTCATATACAGGCCACACAAAAAAAAAATGTTACGGACACAGAAAATAAATAAGTTTGTGTGCAGGAGCCCTAAAGTGGGCCCCCAGAATCAGTTCCACTGGTGGGCCCTAGGTACCCCAGTCTGACACTGCGTGAAGGGAATATTTGCATGTACTCTGTGTTTTGCACCCACCCCTGTTTTTGGCTACCAAATCATAAGCCAATTCTGATGCAAAATAGGGACATTGTCATACAAGTCTTACAGCTGCTACATAGACAGGATCCGTTGTATTTCTCATTTTTCCTTCCTTCTGACAGATCAGAAGAAGGGTAAAATAAATGCTGATGTCAAACAGGCCAAAAAGGCAAAATAGTGGCCCAGCCATGGAATGGGAGGCTGAGAACAGCATGAGAAGTCCGCAGAGTGGCCCAATGACAGAAAGATTTGGTAGCAGCAGCATGTGGAGACTACAGAGTGGCCCAGTGACAGTGTTTAGATGGCAGCAGCATGAAGAGACCACAGAGTGGCCCAGTGACAGAGTGTTGAGGTGGCAGCAGCATGAGGAGACCACTGAGTGTTGAGGTGGCAGCAGCATGAGGAGACCACAGAGTGGCCCAGTGACAGAGTGGTGAGTTGGCAGTAGTATGAGGAGACCACAGAGTGGGGAGGTGGCAGCAGCATGAGGAGACCACAGAGTGGCTCAGTGACATAGTGTTTAGTTGGCAGCAGCATGTGAATACCACAGAGTAGCCCAGTGACAGAATGGTGAGTTGGCAGCAGCATGAGGAGACCACAGAATAGTGAGGTGTCAGCAGCATGAGGAGATGACAGAGTGGCGAGTTGGCAGCAGCATGAGGAGACCAGAGTTGTGAGGTGACAGCAGCATGAGAAGATCACAGAGTGGTCCAGTGACATAGTGGTAAGGGGCAGCAGCATGAGGAGACCACAGAGTGGCTCAGTGACATAGTGTTTAGTTGGCAGCAGCATAAGAATACCACAGAGTAGCCCAGTGACAGAGTGGCGAGTTGGCAGCAGCATGAGGAGACCACAGAGTGGTGAGGTGGCAGCAGTATGAGTAGAACTTAGAGTGGTGAGGTGGAGGAAGCATGGGGAGACCACAGAGTGGCCCAGTGAAATAGTTTTTAGTTAGGAGCAGCATGAGGAGACCACAGAGTGGCGGATAACGACAGGCTCAATGACTGGCCAACTTTCTGTTTAACATAGGTGTGCAGGGCTGGTACTGCCTTTTTTGCAAAGAAATGATGGCTTGGGGCTCTCCACCTCACTCAGTACAAGCCATCAGTTCTCTGAAAGGCGTGGAGTCCACCACTTGAAAAGGGAGGGACTGCAGCTCCAGAAACTTGGCCAGGTACATGTTCAGCTGCGCCGTTGGATGAGTGGAAGCATACGGTTGTCTCTTGGCAACCGCTTCGGTGATCAATTGCTGACGGAATGACTGACGAGGAGTAGGAGGGCAAGGAGTAGGAGCATGAGGACCAGTAGATGATGCAAAGGACAGACAGCTCCCTTTGGCTGAGGTGGTGGAGCATTGACTGCTTGCCTCTGGGCGATGCAGCGGTTTCTGCGGCAGGCTGGACTACTACATTACCACAACGGTTCTCCCAGGACACTTTATGGTGATGCTGCATGTCTTGAGGCAGGGCCATGGTGCCAACATTGGCACCCTGGCCGCACTTAACCTTTTGCCCACAGATTTGGCAAATGGCCATGTTTACCTCCTCCGGCGGCTTGATAAATAAACTGCCAGACCGCCGAGTATGGCATTTTCCCCCCAACACTCTGTGCTGACTGCCTGCTACTGCTTCCTCCATGAACACCGGCACCACTACTTTCCGGGCAGGTAAGCTCCTGCGAAGCGGGCGGTCTACCCCGGGCATGTTTGGCTCCCGACCTCCCACTGCTGCCATCCTGCTGACTCACAGCCACACTACCACCTTGCTGGCTCAGCCACTGTCTCATGGGCAAGCTGCCACCCTTTTCTCCTGAAGATGATGAAGCCCCTTCTTCACCTGGCTCCCAAGTGAGATTGGCTACATCATAATCATCCGCTACTGTCTGCATGTCACTGATGTCCCCCTCAACTGCATCAGGGCCAGGAACCTGACCGCTGGCAACACCAGCTCCCACGCGACTCTACCGGAGGAAGCGGGGGATGTCTCCTCAAGATCTTGGCTGGGCAGCAGCTGCTGACTGTCCTCTAGTAGCTCGTCCTCTCTAAAAAGTGGAGCCGAGCCTATGGCATAAAATACTTCTTGCTGAGGGAACAGAAAAAGAGGCAGGTTTACGACAGGTGAGGGCACAAGGCCTGCTCCCGGGCCATGCCAACTAAGTGTCATGTCAGAGGAACCCACTGACTCTTGGCTGGGGGTGTCTGATGTCAATTGCAACGAAGTCGAACACCGAGTCAACCATTCAAGCACCGCTGGGTTGCTGTTCAATACATGACCGCTAGATGACAATGGGAGCTGCGACTCCTGCTGCTACCCCCCCTTCTTCTGCTGCTACTTGTGCCTGCGTCAGAAACATTTTGGCCACTGCCCGCTCCCTTTGAAGGGCCTGTCTCTTGTCCGTCGGACATACTGTAAAATAAAATAAATTAAATTAAAAGTAAATGAATACACCCCAAAAATGGCAGTAGAACAATGTAAGTTCATCGCAAAATGGCTAATAAGACATACTTTTTTTCCTATTAATACACCACAAAAATGTCTAGGAAACATGTACGTTCATCTCTGAACGGCTAATAAGATGTACTTTTTTTTTCTTATTAATACACCACAAAAATGCCTATGAAACAATGTACGTTCACCGCTGACTGGCTAATAAGATGAACTTTTTTCTCTTATTAATACACCACAAAAATGTCTATGAAACGATGTAAGTTCACAGCTGAACGGCTAATAAGACATACTTTTTTTTCTTATTAATACACCATTAAAATGTCTATAAAACAATGTACATTCACCGCAGAACAGCTAATAATACGGACATAGTTCTTATTAATATACCCGTAAATGGCTGTATCACACAGCACTTGCACCCCAATAACAAGCATGGTTTACTGGAGTTACTGAGCTATCATATAGTGAAAACCTAAAAGCAGCAGTATAACAGCAATTTGAATCCACAAATAGAGCAGCAAGGTGTAATAGAATCGCGCCTATTACCCAGGCTGTACACTCCCCTATTGGACCCTGTTCTCCTTTTATAGTGTGGATAATGCCTCCCTATCCTTTCCCTACACTTCTAATGATCTTTCCCTGAACTTCTAAATCTTTTTTTTTTGCTGAAAAAAGTCTTTCCTGACACTGTCCCTTGGGCCTGTCATGTCTCTCCCTGCACTAAGTACACTGAAAAATGGCAGAATCCAAGATGGCTGCCACTATTTATAGGGCTGTGACATCACAGGGGCTGGCTGGCTACTGATTGGCTGCATGCATGGCATTATGGGTGATCCCTTGTTTCGAGTTTTTAGCTCCATGTTCTAACACGTGCAGCAGCCATTTTAATGCAATTCGTAAGGAAATTCAACTTTGGTGCAAATCAAATTCTTCCTGAAATTCGGATCGAATTACACTTCGTCAACTTTGATTCGCTTATCCATAATCATTAATACAAATATTAAAAGGAATAGGGCCCAAAACTGACCCCTGTGGTACCCCACTTATGACGGTGACCCAATCTGAATCTTTACCGTTAATAACCACCCTCTGTTTTCCATCACTGAGCCACTTACTTACCCACATACACACATTTTCTCCCAGTCCAAGCATTCTAATTATATATACCAGCCTTTTATGTGGCACAATATTAAATGCTTTGGAGAAGTCAATATATTTGACATCCATTGATTCAACCCGTTCAAGACAAGAACCTCCTCATATAAACTAATTAAATTATCTTGACTTGACCAATACCTTATGAAGCCATGCTGATATGTAGTTATACCCTTATGTTCATTGAGGTACTGTACTCCAAGATTGCATCTCAACGTTTAATAAACGGTTAATACTAAGTCCAGTATGGCCACCACTCTCCTCAGACCCTGAACCAGTTGGGAAAGGTTATTGACAAGAACCTGTTTCCTTTATAAGATATACAGATTTCAGTTTTCCAGTCTATATCTGGGAAGTTGCCGCCCCCCATAATAACAACCTCATTATGATTTGTCACACAAGCCAGACATCTATCTACATATATTCCATTGACCTCACACCACTGCTCTGAAGGCAATGGCAGCTGGAATAAAGGTTTATCCTCTGATTGTAAGAGATCTGCATTCAACGTATGCAATGACATGAAGAGTCCTTTACAAGGGAAAATCACACTGGTCTACTCAAAAGATTATAGTGTGGAATTAGCATATTGTACAGTAGCTGGACCCTCTTCGTCTCAATTTCAGATATATTAACAGTTTGACGTTATATGAATTTGGTTGTGGAACCAGCAGTACAATCATTTGTCCAAAGTGTACCAGGCCACATGTTGCTAGTGCTACTGTGCGCAGCCTGTGTGGCCTAAACATGCCAACATGCATATATTTCTGAATGTGGGGTGCTCATACTTGATACTTAATAAATCCAGACGTTTTAAATATTGTTTTCAGTTTTTATAATTTGCATAACATCAACATGTATATCAGTCCTGCAATTTCAACAATTCCATGATTTTTCCATCTTGATGTTGCAATCTTCAGTGTCGAGAAGTGTATTTGTATGGGTTAATGATAACCACCTCTTCACAAGACAAGATAGATTTAATTCTTTTAATTGTTCATGCCCTTTTATCAATTTAATCACCCCCTGTTTCCGCTGTTCAGCCTCTTTCACACGAACGTGTGAGCCCCGTGCCTGGGCACCGACCGTGGGGCAGCCGCAGCGGATTGCGGACCCAATCACTTAAATGGGTCCGCAATCTACCCGTTCTGCAAAAAGATAGGACATGTTCTATCCTTTTGCGGGACAGAAGTACAGAACAGAACCCCACGGAAGCACTCTAGTGCTTCCGTAGTGTTCCATTCCGTTATTCAGTTCCACATCTCCAGATTTGCGTACCCATTGTAATGAATGGGTCGGCATCCATGATGCATAATGGCGACGGAACGGTGCCAGTGTATTGAGGATCTGCAAATGCAGTCCGCAATACGGGAACGGGGCGCACACTGGCCAAAGGCTTCTAGGGCTGAAGCTTATGAGGTAGTAGTACAATTTAAACACAAAAACAAAAATGCAATGGCACTCTGCAAACAGCACTCTGCCCTGCCTCCATGCTGGATGTTGAATGAGGCATAAGTATCTTTTGACCAAAGCGTAATAAGCCACTCACCACATCAAGGTTGCCTCCATGAGTGGTCCCCAACACTAGTTCCTACCTGTTATGGGCCATGACAGCCACACAAAATCCAGGGAGCGCAGGTGCAGCTCCGGAACGGTGTATTGTGGATCCGCAAATGCAGTCCGCAATACGGGAACGGGGCACACACTGGCCAAAGGCTCCTAGGGCTGAAGCTTATGAGGCAGTACTACAATTTAGGAGATCACGATGAGCTCACCGTGACCCCCTGCCCTGGCTCTCATGGTATGACCTGATGATGTCACAATGCAGGCATTCATAATCATGTCACCACATAAGACCTAGTGCAGGAGGGCACAGTGATGGCATTGCAACTTCGTGCATCAGGATGAGGCAACTCAGGCCACTGGTGGAAAGAGGTCTGTGGCCTGCAACACAGACAGCAGAGGAGAGCGGAACAAAGTGACTATTTTTGATTTGAAATGTATATATACTGGCACTACAGGGGGAGCAATAGAGAGGATTATATATGCTACTACTACAGAGATGGCCATAATATAGACTATTAATATAAAAGAACCATTATATGTATATGTATATATATATATATATACACATATATACACACACACACACACACACACTATTACTACAGAAGGCTATTATATATACTACCAATACAGAGAGACCATTATATATCACATAGGGGCCATTATATATATACTACCTATAAAGAGGGGCCATTACTTGCTAGAAAAACAGGGGGGCATTATCCTACAAGGAGCACTACAAAAGGCATTATAATTGAGGGGGCATAGAGGGACGTGAAAGCATTATACATACTAGCCCTACAGGGGTTATTATATGCATTGGCACTACAGGAGGCATTATAGTAATATAGGGGGAACTACAGGGGGTCATTATAACGACAGGAGGCACTGCAGCTGGGCTTTATAAATTCTGGAGGTAAGGGGGAATTATTATTGGGCACAATATAGAGGGCGTTACTAATAATAATGTGGCTATTGGGGTACTGTAGAGGGGACTATTACTATTGAGGGCATTGTGGAAGCACTATTACTATAGGGGGACTATCTGTGTGGCACTGTTATTTCTCAAGTATACTATTTGGATGCACTGAGAAGCACAGCGAGAACAGTTTTGGGGGTAGCAGCAGGATAACAATGTGGGGGGAGGGGGGGGGGGCTGGTGAAGGAAAAGTGAGGAATCAAAGATGCCTGTGTGTCAAACTCTGCAGAGACAAGACATGGCTGAAAGAAGTGGTCAAGGTGGTCTGATCTCCAAATAGAGAAGATGAGAGAACATGTACATCAGAAGAGACATCACTGGACGTAATAGGTATGTAGTGCTGTATTACCTTCTTTGTGTGATAGTGCTGAATGTAATGTCCATTCACATATGTCTTTAGCAGCAGGACTGGGGGGAGGGGTTGGATTCAGAATTTGGCATGAGGGGGGCATTAGTTCAATTTTTGCCTCAGGTAGCAGAAAGGCTAGAAGTGGCCTGGTGTCCAAATCAGCTTGTAATTTATAAACTCCTCTATAGCTTGCTGTCATATGCAAAATTAGAAACAGTGCTATTAATCCTATCTTCTTCAGCATATAATTCATAAATAGGTTAAATAGTGGACCCAACACTGAAGCTTGGAGTACACCACTTACAATCAGGGGCGATTCAGAGTAGACTGACTAATTGCAAAGAACCTCATCTTATATTGATATAGTAGAGTTCTCTGAAGACACTACCAATAGTTTTGGATTTAGTTTTCTTCAAGTTGTTCCTCCTGCCAATTTATGCACCTTCCATTTTTCTTATATTTGGTTCTCCTATGTGCTAAAATTATGGTGCATTCACATCATTGTTTAGCTTTCTGTTCTTCTGATTCGTCAGAAGAAGAGAGAGAGAAAAAAAAAAACAATATCCTGTAAAAAAACAAATCCTTTTGCATCAGTTGTCACCTGTTTGAGACATTTCCTCCTGAGACCCGTTTTTTAGATGGGGAAAAAAAGTCCTGCATGCAGTACTTTTGTTTCTGTCTAAAAAAACCATATCTCAGATGGATATTGCTCAAAGGGATGACAACTGATGCAACAGGATCTGTATTTTTACTGGATCCTGTTAAAAAACTGATCCTATGTAATCCTAAGGTTAGTTTCACACTAGCGGTACAGACCTCCGGCAGGCTGTTCCATCGGTGAACAGCCTGTCAGATCCATCCTGCCGCTAGTGAATCTGTGCCCTCAGACTACAGCTCTGGCCCATTGACTATAATGGGGGTGGGGGCGGAGTTCCAGTGGAGGCATTGCAGCGCTGCAGAGAGGCCTCCCTGCCACCTTTATAGTCAATGGGGCCGGAGCGGTAGTCCGGGGCACACGTTCACTAGCGGCAGGACGTATCCGACAGGCTGTTAACCTGACAGAACAGCCTGCCGGACGTCCGTGCCGCTAGTATGAAACTAGCCTAAGCATAATTGATGCAACAGGATCTGTTTTTTCTACAGGATCCTGTTTTTTTTTTTTTTTTCTCTCTCTCTTCTTCTCAGGGATCAGAAGAACGGAAAACAAAACAGTGATGTGTACTCAACCTTACATAAAACTTATCTAATAGGAACATTAACAAACAGCTGAACATCTCCTATGTTATTTCTAGTGTCTTACTCATGCTGTTTGCTTGTTATATGTTCCATACATTTTTAGAGGACTGTACAGATTGTCTGGAATATAAACAGCCGGTGACGTTCGGAGATGTTGTGGAAAAGATGGCTTGAAAAAACTGCACGTGTCACCTAAAGCTTTCATTCAAGAGTTCAGCTCAAACAGCAAAACTTCAAGCAAGTCTGTCAACTCTTAAGTTTTAACAAGATCTTAGTGATGAAATGTTTCATTTTTGTTAGTAAAATAGAGCTGGAGAACTAGATTTCTCAGTGAGTGAAGCTTGCACCAATACCACTTTTCTCTGACAGATCTGCTCATTGATGATGAACATCTGGGGGCTTACTTATTTAATTATTGTCTTTGCTAATTGGCATACTACACTGAATAGTTGTGAAGCACAGAAGCGCCCATTTGTAGGCTGCCAATCACTGCTGAAGGAAAAAAGAGTTATTTCTTTCCATGTCAAATTCATTTGTTTATGAGTGGCTGCCAAAAGAGGGAGAATATACTATAATTATTTAGTGAATGTAATGCAAGAAATATATAATGCCCAAGCTTTTTCACTCAGCTTCGGGTCCTTGTGTGAATGGGATTCAACAATGGCATCTTGAGAAAATAATCCCATTTCCCTTTGTACTGAGATGGGCTGAATAGCACAACTATCAAATTATTTTTGTGGCTGCATTGAATCAAACAGTGGCAAATTCCTTTGTCACCTCTTCAGAGAGGCATCTAGAGCTATGACAGTTTTTCTTGTCAGTGACTGTACTATTTTATTAAAGGACTTCATCTATACTGAATATCTTAACTTAAATACAAGCTACTCTCATCTCAAAATATATTATGCTGCACTCATAATTCCACATGTAAAAAGTTTTCATGTCTTCATTTAAAGAGGAAATGCAAAAACATCTCTGAGTGTTGTATATGCAGTGACCTGCTATTTTACTGCTGAAGGGTTAATGCTATAGTTCACTGCTACAGGGTTAATGTTATGGGTCATTGTTAAAGTGTTCACTGGAATACTGACTATGAGCTATGCACTATGTAACCCAAAAAGACAATGTATAGGTAGGAAACAGTTCATTGGCAGTTTCTTAGTATTAATTGTCAGGTTATGGGCTGGTCCCATTGTCCCCTGGTTAGTAGAAGGCCTGCTGATGTTCAAGAGAGGATGTGACTAATGTTTGCTGCTGCCAATTAGGCCAAGACAGAATTCTGCTCCAGGAACAAAAAAAAAACAGTTCCAGTGAACGAAAGCTTCCAGAAAAAGCAACTTTGCTAAGGATAAACCTCTAAAGAAAAGAAGGGGAAAAGAAGCATTAAATTATCACAGAAGGTTGAGGAACAAGAAGGCCGTGTTTGGGCTGAGGCAGTAAAAGTAAAACACTCATACAGCTTTATACTTTACTGCCCAAGGATGGGGTTTTTTGCTTCTGTCCCACTTCTGAGACTGACTGGCCATCCGATCTAGGACTGCATCCTGGAGTTGGGCACTACAGAGAAATACTCAGGAATTGTATACTTTTGGTCATTTTGGGAAGATTGATAATGACTATAAGGAGAGCGACTCAGGGAGGACCACCATCAATGCCACCTGTTATACACGGCCTTTTGGGAAAAGACTACTCTGAGTTTTAACACTGCTACATCCGTATTTCACAAACCCTTAATTAAAATTTCTTAACAAAAATTTTAAGCAATTGCACATGCGCAGTGCGCCTTCTGTTCATTTCCCTGCTCCGTTCTAATTGTATGTGCGGTTCCCAGGGGTGGGACCTGCACCTATCAGACAATGGGGGAATATCCTAGCGATATGTCCCAATTGTCTAAGATGGCAAAACCCCTTTAACTCTACTACATCTGTACTTTAGGACTGTCCCTGCTGCGTGTATTTGTACTGTGACCCTAATCATCTATTCAGTAAAAGAGAAATGTATTTTGTTATATTCAAGCCAGCCTGGTCTGTGGTCTCTATACCCAGTGGCATAGCTATGGGGGTTTGCAGCAGTCTCATTTAGGACCGGACCCCCTAAGCCAGATAATGACAGTATTTTCCCCTTTATCAGATGCAGTGTGTCTTATAAAGCAAATACTAGTGAGTGCTTCCATTATGGAAGCACTCACTAGTATGCAGGAGGGGGGGGGGGAGTGAAGCACTGCAAGCCCGGTCTTCTCCAGGTCAATGCTACACTGTCCTGATGTGTACAGTGTCAGGACATACAGTAGGTGCTCATTATAACCTGACACTGTATGTAGTCAGGTGACAGTGCTGTGTGGGACCGGAGACGGAAGGAGAGAACACCGGACCTGCAAAAGAGCGGGGCAGAAGGAGAGGTATGTTTATTTATTTATTTTGGGTCAGGTATGGGGTCTGAGAATCTGATATGGGAGTCTGAGGATCTGATATGAGGGTCTGAGGATATAGGGGTCTGATCTAAGGTCTGATATGGGGATCTGATCTGATATGGGGTCTGATGTGAGGTCTGATCTGAGGTGTGCTAAGGATTTACGATCTGAAGATCTGATATGGGGGTCCGACATGGAAGTCTGATGGGGGTCTCATCTGAGGATCTGAAATGGGTTCTGAGGGTCTTATATGGGGATCTGAGGATCTGATATGGGGGTCTGTTTTAAGGATCTGTTATGGGGGTCTGATCTGAGATCTGATATTGGGGTCTGATCTGAGGTGTGATATGGGTGAATGATCTGAGAATCTGATATGGGAGTCTTACATGGAGGTCTAAATGGGTTGTAATCCCTGTACTGATATGGGGGGTCTTACATGGAGGTCTGATGAGGGTCTAATCTGAAGATCTGATATGGGAGCCTGAAACAAGGAGAGACATCCAGCTTCCCATAAAAAGTGATAGCATTTATTCTTTAAAACACTGTATTACCCTTTATGCTTTTGTAGCTGTATGCAATGTTTTCCAAGTAGGTCTTTAACAGTAGGGCTGGAGGGAAGGGGTTAGATTGGGGAGGTGCCTCAGGCAGCAGAAAGGCTAGGTGCACCCCTTTCCCTTGCCACAAAGCACTGATGGAGGGACCTAAGCTGAACTCTTGCACCAGGGCCCATGAGCCCTTATCTACGCCCCTGTCTATACTCGATCATCATAATTTACCTCCTGTTCTCCTGCCCTGCACCCCATTATTCCTTATCAGACAGCAGGCTGCAAAAGTTTAGGGTGTGCCCTGAGGGGAAGAAAAGTTGCACTCCTCCATTCACTGCCCAAGTAGCCAGTGAATGGAGGAGCAACCATAAGGACAACAACCACCTTCATTGCCTCAGCCTCCATTCCTGTCCTCTCCATACCATGCCTCTGCTGCAGGCCGGCTCACAGCATCTGATAGATTGATAAGATAGATTGATAAGATAGATTGATAAGATAGATTGATAAGATAGATTGATAAGATAGATTGATAAGATAGATTGATAAGATAGATAGATATACAACCCCAATTCCAAAACAGTTGTGATGCTGTGTAAAATGTAAATACATGTAAATAAAAACATTACAATCATTTCCAAATCTCATAGATCTATATCATGTTCCTCACATAACATAAAACACATATTAGATGTTGATATATTTGTGCAACATTTTACCATTTCATGAAAACAACTAAGTTAGAACAATATGTCTCAAAAAAGTTGGGACAGCAACAACAAAAAGCTGGAAAAGAAAGTGGTAATAATAAAAAACAGCTTGAAGAAGCAATTTGCTACTAAGTCATATGGCAGAGTCTCTCAGAAGCAAACAACTGTGGAGCAATTTCAGAAAAATGTTCCTTAATGTAAAATAGCGAAGATTTTGAATATCCCAACTGCTAAAGTATATAAAGTATATATCATCAAAAAATTCAGAGATTCTGGAGAAATCCATGTGCACAAGGTAAAAGGGCGATGGTCAATATTGGATGCTCTTATTAGAGATGAGCGAATTTCAGGTTATGAAATTAATTCACGCTTTGTTTACTGGTGAAAAGTGAATAGCGATATGGATTCCGTTACCACGGACCATAACGCAATTATATGACGGAATGCCTTTAGAGGCATTCCATTATTCATTCCGTCGTAATAGAAGTCTTTGGGCTGCAAAACGGATCCATCCCGTTTCCATTATACAGGGGAGTCCTCTCCTGCATAACGGAAACGGGACGGATCGGTTTTGCAGCCCATAAACTTCTATTATGACAGAATGAATAACGGAATTGGGTTATGGTCCGTGGTAACGGAATCCATAACGCAATTCACCTTTTACCAGTAAACGAAACATGAACAAATTTCAGAAAATGAAATTCGCTTACCTCTACTCATTATCTACGGGTCCTCAGGCGTCACTGCATTAAAAACAGACATTATTCTGTACTGGAAATCACTGCATGGAAAGCATCCAGAAAGCAATGTGTATGAGAACAGTTCCTCGTGCAATCCACAAATGCAAGTTAAAGCTGTATCATGCAAAGTCAATTCCATCCAGAAACTCAACCGTCTTCTATGGGCCAAAGCTCATTTAAAAGTGGCTGAGGAAAAAATGTTTTTGTGGCCAGATGAATGAAAATTTTAAATTCTTTTTGGAAAGCACAGATGCCATGTCTGCGGACTCAAGAGGTGAGGAACCATTCAGCTTGTTATCAGTGAACAGTTCAAAAGCTTGCCTGTGGCATGGGCAGCTTACACATCTGGAGAGGCACTATCAGTGCTAAACAGAAGGATAGAGGATATAGGTCAACATATGCTCCCATCCAGAAAATGTATCTCTCAGGAAAGGCCTTGCACGACAATTCTAACCCCGGTACTCCATCTGCAGCACCCCAGAAAATGGTACTTGCAAATTGTTCTTGATTTTATGTTATTTAATCTGTTCATGCTATGTATTATGCTTTGTATGTATTCCCAAAAGCTGTCTAATGGAGGCACTGTTAGCTAATTATGCCCAGACGTATAGAAGGAACTAGTTTTTTCATCTGATGAAGGAGGTTTCTAGTAAATATTGCATCAGCCACTGCACAGTTTAGCACTGCCTGCCATTCAGCGCAGATGCCAATACAGCTTGAGGAAAACCTTATACCTATTCGGAGAACAAGCTGGAGAAGACATTCTTAGGCCGGATCAAAAGGCTGTGCGTGCTAGCAAGGTATTCGCTGTTCACGGCTGATATACAGACTTTGTTGATTGTGCAAGGATTAACAGTTAATGGAACCTTTCACATTTATATGATGGTTTGGCTGACTATTTGAAGATCTGCATCCTTCAGTCCGGAAATTGCAGAGCTGATTGTGAGACTTTTGCATGGGGATGGTTTGTAGTTCCTGGCACCTACTACAATTTCTTGCTATGTGAGTGTGTGGATGGTTTATAGCAGGGATGGGGAACCTTTTTGCTGCTGAGGGCCATTTGGATATTTGTAACCTCATTTGGGGCCATACAAATTTCTCAACTGAAAAATGTAACGGCTATACTTGGTCAAACAGATAAGTAACTTAGGGGTAAGTTACAGAAATTGCGCTTCAATTTTAAAAAATCTAGGGTGCTGTATTTTTGCTGTATGGGGTTCAGGGTCAAGTTCGGATCCCGAACTCGAACTTTTTTCTGAAGTTCGGCCGAACCCGTTGAACCCGAACATCCAAGTGCCCGCTCAACTCGAATAGAGAGGAATCATTTCACAGCATCTTAGTGCAGGGAGAGACGTCAGAAGTAGGGATGAGCGAACCCGAACTGGATAGTTCGGGTTCGTACCGAATTTTGTGGTGTTCGGGACCTGGACCCGAACAATTTCAAAAAAGTTCAGGTTTGGGTCCATTGTTCGGCGATTTCTTCCCGCTTTCTGAAGGGCTGCACAGCAGCCAATCAGCTAGTGTTTTACTTCTTGCCCTAAGAAGCCATTACAGCCATGCCTACTAATGGCATGGCTGTGATTGGCCAAGTGCAGCATGTGACCCAGCCTCTATTTAAGCTGGAGTCACATAGCGCCACACGTCACTCTGCTCAGATTAGTGTAGGGATAGGACGCTACTGCTGTGAGGGCGAGATTAGGCAGGTAAAACTCAGCAAAAACACCTAATGAAGTGATCGATCTACAGCTGTGAAACATTTAACTTCTGCTAGTTAATTGCTCACTGGTTTTTAGGCTGCACAGAGCGTTTTTCTGTCACTTTTTTATGGGGTGATCGGCGGCCATTTTGTGTCTTGTGATGCACCAGCACAAGCTGCCACCAAGTCCATCAATCCATCAATACTAGTTTTTTTTTTTTGCTATATCCTACATTAGAGGCTTGGCTGTGCTTATTGTCACCCCTAGAAACTCAGGATAGAAATTTCTATATTTTATTGAGGGGTTAAATTCAATTGGGGTTAAATTCAATTGCCAAAATAGCAATCCCCTAAATCTGGTGTCCCAGCAGTGGCTGGCCAAGTTTAATAGTGTCCGGCAAAGGATATATTTTGTTCTGGTGTGAAATTCAATTGCCAAAATAGCAATACCATAAATCAGTGGATTCAGCTGTGGCTGGCCAAGTTTAATAGTGTCCGGCAAAGGATATATTTTTTTCTGGGGTGAAATTCAGTTGCCAAAATAGCAATACCGTAAATCTAGTGTTCCAGCAGTGGCTGGCCAAGTTTAATAGTGTCCGGGAAAAGGATTTATTATTTTCTGGGGTGAAATTCAATTGCCAAAATAGCAATACCCTGAATCTGGTGTTCCAGCTGTTGCAGGCCTAGTTTAAATCTGTCCGTAAAAGCGTATATTTTTTTCTGGGGTGAAATTTGATTGCCAAAATAGCAATACCCTGAATCTGGTGTTCCAGCTGTGACTGGACAATTTCCCTTGTGTCCGTCAAAGGATATATTATTTTCTGGGGTGAAATACAGTTGCAAAAATAGAAATACAGTAAATCTGGTGTCCCAGCAGTGGCTGGACAAATTTAATAATGTCCATCAAAGGATTTATTATTTTCTGCGGTGAAATTCAGTTGCCAAAATAGAAATACAGTAAATCTGGTGTCCCAGCAGTGGCTGGCAAGGTTTAATAGTAGCCGACAAAGGATAGATTTTGTTCTGGGGTGAAATTCACTTGCCAATATAGCAATACCCTGAATCTGGTGTTCCAGCTGTTGCAGGCCAAGTGTTAATCTGTCCGTAAAAGGGTGTATTACACTCAGCGTGCATCTCCAAGTATATTTCTTTCTGTAAAAGGGTATATTACAAAAAGTGTTACATTACAATTGCTGAAAGCATAATCCTGTAAATCTGCACACAGTTTTGTGCATCTCATAGTGTATTTCTATCCGTAAAAGGGTATATTACACTCACGGTGTATATATAAGTGCTGAGAGGGTCGTCCTCAATAACTTCACACGCTACCGTGCATCTCCAAGTGTATTTCTGTCCGTTAAATGGTATATTACACAAAGTGTTAAAATACAATTGCTGAAGACATAATCCTACATATTTTTTCACATGCTATTGTGCATCTCCAAGTATAAATCTGTCCATAAAAATATACCTTTCATCCAGGGCCTAAATACTAGGCCTACAATTGATATTCCCCTAAATCAGTGGTTACTGCTCTTCCTGGATTAGTCTAATACGGTACATAAATAAATAGGTAGATAGTGTTAGGTGCCTGTAAAAAAAAGCCTGAATTTGAAATCAATACATTGGGCCAAAATTTTTTTTTATTATTGTGGTGCTTGGTGAACAGTAACAATGAGGAAAACATCTAGAAAGGGACGCGGACACGGTCGTGGTGGTGTTAGTGGACCCTCTGGTGCTGGGAGAGGACGTGGCCATTCTGCCACAGCCACACGTCCTAGTGAACCAACTACCTCAGGTTCCAGTACCTGCCAGAATTTACAGTGATATTTGGTGGGGCCCAATGCCGTTCTAAGGATGGTAAGGCCTGAGCAGGTACAGGTGCTAGTCAATTGGGTGGCAGACAGTGGATCCAGCACGTTCACAACATTATCTCCCACCCAGTCTTCTGCAGAAAGCGCACAGGTGGTGCCTGAAAACCAAGCCCATCAGTCTGTCACATCACCCCCATGCATATCAGGGAAACTGTCTGAGCCTCAAGTTATGCAGCAGTCTCTTATGCTGTTTGAAGACTCTGCTGGCAGGGTTTCCCAAGGGAATCAACCTAGCCCTTCCCCAGTGGTGGAAGACATAGAATGCACTGATGCACAACCACTGATGTTTCCTGATGAGGACATGGGAACACCACCTCATCGGAGTCCGCACGTCTCTGATGATGACGAAACACAGGTGCCAACTGCTGCGTCTTTTTTCAGTGTGCACACCGAACAGGAGGTCAGGGAGGAAGACTGTGTGGAAGACGATGCAGGGGACGAGAAGGTCCTAGACCCCACATGGAATGAAGGTAGTGCCACTGACTTTCATAGTTCAGAGGAAGAGGCAGTGGTGAGACCGAGCCAACAGCGTAGCAAAAGAGGGAGCAGGGGGGCAAAAGCAGAACAGCCGCCGCCAAGAGAGTTCGCCTGCTACTGGCCACCGCCACCAGGGACCGAGCACCCCAAAGGCAGCTTCAAGGAGTTCCTTGTCATGGCACTTCTTTAAACAATGTGCTGACAACAAGACCCAAGTGGTTTGCACGCTGTGCCATCAGAGCCTGAAGCGAGGCATTAACGTTCTGAACCTTAGCACAACCTGCATGACCAGGCATCTACATGCAAAGCATGAACTGCAGTGGAGTTAACACCTTAAAAACAAGGAACTCACTCAGGCTCCCCCTGCTCCCTCTTCTGCTGCTGCCTCGGCCTCTTCCTCCCTCCTCAGGAGGAATGTTGGCACCTGCCGCCCACCAAACAGAGGATGTGCCACCGACACCACCACCTGCGTCACCAAGCATCTCCACCATGTCACACGGCAGCGTTCAGCTCTCCATCTCACAAACCTTGGCGAGAAAGCGTAAATTCCCACCTAGCCACCCTCGAGCCCTGGGCCTGAATGCCAGCATTTCTAAACTACTGGCCTTTGAAATGCTGTCATCCAGGCTGGTGGACACAGACAGCTTTAAACAGCTGATGGCGATGGCAGTCCCACAGTATGTTGTTCCCAGCCGCCACTACTTCTCCAAGAGAGCCGTGCCTTCCCTGCACAACCAAGTATCCGATAAAATCTAGTGTGCATTGCGCAACGCCATCTGTGGCAAGGTCCACCTAACCACAGATACGTGGACCAATAAGCACGGCCAGGGACGCTATATCTCCCTAACTGCAC
Organism: Bufotes viridis; assembly: GCA_033119425.1. Taxonomy (NCBI): domain Eukaryota; kingdom Metazoa; phylum Chordata; class Amphibia; order Anura; family Bufonidae; genus Bufotes; species Bufotes viridis. Next base: position 41,694,261 of record CM065599.1, read on the forward strand.
ACTGGGTAAATGTACTGGCGGCTGGGCCCCAAGCGTAGAGTTCTTTGGCACACATCCTTCCGCCACCAAGGATCGCAGGGCATCATTCTCCTGTATCCTCATCCTCCTACTCTCCTTCCTCCTCCTCCTCTGCTTCCACCTGCTCATCCAGTCAGCCACACACCTTTACCACCAACTTCAGCACAGCCCGGGGTAAATGTCAGCAGGCCATTCTGAAACTCATGTTTGGGGGACAGGCCCCACACCGCGCAGGAGTTGTGGCGGGGTATTGAAGAACAGACCGACGAGTGGTTGCTGCCGGTGGGCCTCAAGCCCGGCCTGGTGGTGTGCGATAATGGGCGAAATCTCGTCGCAGCTCTGGGACTAGCCGGTTTGATGTACATCCCTTGCCTGGCGCATGTGCTGAATTTGGTGGTGCAGAAGTTCATTCACAACTACCCCGACATGTCAGAGCTGCTGTATAAAGTGCGGGCCGTCTGTGCGTGCTTCTGGCGTTCACATCCTGCCGCTGCTCGCCTGTCTGCGCTACAGCGTAACTTCGGCCTTCCCGCTCACTGCCTCATATGCGACGTGCCCACCAGGTGGAACTCCACCTTGCAAATGCTGGAGAGACTGTGCGAGCAGCAGCAGGCCATAGTGGAGTTTCAGCTGCAGCGCGCAGGGGTCGGTCGCACTGCGGAACAGCACCACTTCACCACCAATTACTGGGCCTCCATGCGAGACCTGTGTGCCCTGTTGCGCTGTTTCGAGTACTCCACCAACATGGCCAGTGGTGATGACGCCGTTATCAGCGTTACAATACCACTTCTATGTCTCCTTGAGAAGACACTTAGGGTGATGATGGAAGAGGAGGTGGCCCAGGAGAAGGAGGAGGATGAGGGGTCATTTTTAGCACTTTCAGGCCAGTCTGTTAGAAGTGCCTCAGAGGGAGTTTTTTTGCAACAGCAAAGGCCAGGTACAAATGTGGCCAGCCAGGGCCCACTACTGGAGGACGAGGAGGATGAGGTGGAGGTGAAGAAGGATGAGGATGAAGCAGGTTCACAGCGGGGTGGCACCCAACGCAGCTCAGGCCCATCACTGGTGCGTGGCTGGAAGGATACGGAGAACGATGACGATACGCCTCCCACAAAGGACAGCTTGTCCTTACCTCTGGGCAGCCTGGCACACATGAGCGACTACATGCTGCAGTGTCTGCGCAACTACAGCAGAGTTGCTCACATTTTAACGTGTGCAGACTACTGGGTTGCCACCCTGCTGGATCCCCGGTACAAAGACAATGTGCCCACCTTACTTCCTGCACTGGAGCGTGATAGGAAGATGAGCGAGTACAAGCGCACGCTGGTAGACGCGCTCCTGAGAACATTCCCAAATGTCAGGGGAACTAGTGGATGCCCAAGGCGAAGGCAGAGGAGGAGCAAGAGGTCGCAAACGCAGCTGTGTCACGGCCAGCTCCTCTGAGGGCAGGGTTAGCATGGCAGAAATGTGGAAACGTTTTGTTACCACGCCACAGCTAACTGCACCACCACCTGATATGGAACGTGTTAGCAGGAGGCAGCATTTCACTAACATGGTGGAACACTACGTGTGCACATCCCTCCACGTATTCAACTTCAGGGTCTCCAAATTGTCCAGAGCTAGCCTTTTATGCCTTGGAAGTGCTGGCCTGCCCAGCGGCCAGCGTTTTTTCTGAACGTGTATTCAGCACGGCAGGGGGCGTCATTACTGACAAATGCAGCCGCCTGTCCACAGCCAACGTGGACAAGCTGACATTCATAAAAATGAACCAGGCATGGATCCCACAGGACCTGTCCATCCCTTGTGCAGAATAGACATTTATAACTGCCTCCCCCTCAACCATATATTCTTGTACTCCGGGGCATTGTTGAATCCTCTTTTTTTAATTTTACCATTATATTGCGGTGCAACCAAAAGTTGAATGAACCTCTCCTCCGTCTAGGTGCCAGAGGCCTAATTATCTGAAAGTGGCCTGTTCCAGTGGTGGGTGACATGAAGCCCGATTCTCTGCTATGCGACCTCTGTCCTCTGTCTGGGTGCCATGGGCTAAATATCTGGAAGTGGCCTTCTCTATTGCTGGGTGACATGAAGCCTGATTCTCTGCTATGCGACCTCTGTCCGGGTGCTGGGGCCTAAAAAAATTAAAGTGGCCTTCTCCATTAGTGGGTTATTTGAAGCCTGATTCTCTGCTAAGGGACCTCTCTCCAATTAATATTGCTTAATTTTGATTTATTTTATTTTAATTCATTTCCCTATCCACATTTGTTTGCAGGGGATTTACCTACATTTTGCCGCCTTTTGCAGCCCTCTCCTGTACTATTTTACAGCCTTTTTAGTGCCCAAAAGTTCGGGTCTCCATTGACTTCAATGGGGTGTGGGTTCGGGATGAAGTTCGGGTCGAGCTCGGATCCCGAACCCGAACATTTTCGGGAAGTTCGGCCGAACTTCTCGAACCCGAACATCCAGGTGTTCGCTCAACTCTAGTCAGAATGCGCTAGGGACAGTGCTAGAAAAGCGATTTACAAGTGCAGGGAAAGATAATTTGGGTATCCAAATAGCCATTATCCAGCTCTGTCATTACAGCAATTTGTTCTTGGGGTGTAACTGCTATGCTGAAAAGCCTTTAGTGGCTTATATCTGTGGAAAAAGAAAAATAGATACGCAGTTCACTTCTGCAGCTATATGTGTTGAAATCATTTAGTGGCCTATTTCAGTACAAAAAGAAAAATATATTCTCAGTTCACTTCTGCAGTTATATGTGTTGAAAGCATTTAGTGGCCTATGTCAGTGCAGAATGAACAAAATATACACATTTCACTTCCACAGTTGTTATTATTTCGGTAGAAAAACAAAATATATTCAGCGTTCACTGTTCCAGGTATATGTGGCAAAACTTTTAATGATGTATTTCGGTCAAAAAACAAATTTTATTCAGCGTTCAGCGCTGCATTAATATGTGGTAAAATCTTTATTGACGTATTTCGGTGTAAAAACAAAATATATTCAGCGTTCACTGTTGCAGGTATATGTGGCAAAACCTTTAGTGACGTATTTCGGTCGAAAAACAAAATGTATTCAGCGCTGTAGTTATATGCAGTAAAATCTCCATGATGTCTCCATTATAAATCTGCAGTGTGGGGGCCCCGTGTGGCTTTTACACACTTTCAAAATAATCCTTCAGTGGAGAGATTAGATGCCGGATGACCGGGATGCTGCACAACCTTCCTAGGAGCTGCTGTCCGGATCAGCGGTTTATTTCTGAGACGTCCGTATAGTGTGGGGTTAATCCGAAGACCCTCTCCATCGCCGTGCTCCGTTATCTGTGGTAAAATCTTTATTGAAGTATTTCAGTGGAAAAACTAATTTTATTCAGCGTTCAGCGCTGTAGTAATATGCTGTAAAATCTTTTGTGACTTATTTCGGTGGAAAAAAAAATGTATTCAGCATTCAGCGCTGCAGTTATATGCGGTAATATCTTTATCAAACTATTTCGGTGGAAAAACAAATTGTATTCAACACTGCAGTAATATGTGGTAAAATCTTTATTGATGTATTTCAGTGGAAAAACTATTCTTATTCAGCGTTCAGCGCTGCAGTAATATGTGATAAAATCTTTATTGAAGTATTTCGACCGAAAAACAAAATTTATTCTGCAGTCAGCGCTGCGATTATATGTGGTAAAATCTTTAGTGACTTATCTTGATGATCTTTGCGACTCTTCCGGGCTCAAAGCTATCTTGATGCTTTGTCTTCTCATTGTCTGTAACTACTAGAGGCCTGTTCATGCCAGGCAGGTTTCCCCAGATGAATCTTGTTCGATCAACATTCTGTCATTGTGCCATTCTGTATGCTGTTGCTGCTGCCACCTCCACACTGTCATTGTGACACTCTGTAGTCTCCTCATGCTGCTGACACCTCCTCACTCGGTCATTGTGCCACTCTGTGGCCTCCTCCTGATGCTGCTGCCACCTTTACACTCAGTCATTGTGCCTTTCAGTGGTCTCCTCATGCTGCTGCCACCTCCTCACTCGGTCATTGTGCCATTCTGTGGTCTCCTCATGCTGCCGCCACCTTCAGAGTCGGTCATTGTGCCAATCGGTGGCCTACTAATACTGCCGCCACCTCCAGACCCTGTCATTGGGCCACTTTGTGGTCTCCTCATGCTGCTTCCACCTCACCACTATGTCATACTCTGTCTCTCCACTATTTTGGCTTTTGACCTAGCTGACATCATCATTTATTTGACACTTCGTCTGATCTGTCAGAAGAAAGGAAAAATGAGACTTACAATGGATCCTGTCTGTATAGCAGCTTTAAGGACCGTATTGTTCCATCAGAATTGGCTTATGATTTGGTAGCCAAAAGCAGCCGTGGGTACTCTGTTTTAGATCCACTCCTGTTTTTTTTTTTGCCTTTAGCAATTCTGATGGATAATTGAGCAAATGCTGACCGAGTGAAGGTGTATGCTCCACAGACAAGATCCGTTTTTTCTGGGTTATTGTTCTGTTGGATCAGAGAATGGGGAAAACGAATCAGTGACGTCAACACAAACTCATTGCTGACACCCTCTCCACTCTGTCAGGGGCTCTACTTGTATAAGCGTTTAATAGAACAGGTTCTGTCGACATCTATGTGGAATCAACTGACAAGGGTGTAAAAGGAGTGTGCATCTTCTTGACGCTAACATCTACCTGTAAGGCTGAGTTGATACTCGATTTATTTGGTTCGTTTTGGCCCCGTGACTTCCCAACAAAGTGAAGTATGCAGTGATTCTAAGAACGCCACCTGTCATGTGCTTGTCATATGGACTCACAGTATTATTTCACTACCACAGCAGACTCCCTACGCGTGTTACTGCAACGCACAGTGTTCTACATCCCTATAAAGGCTCTCTGCAGCCTGGAAATAGACATTTTTAACATGATTCGTCGCAAATAAATTCTGATCTAAGCGAATTTTCCCGAAAAATTTGGCCAACCAGCCGAATTGAATTTTTGAAAAATTGCATTGCAGAGGGGATCAGACCCTCAAAAGTTGAAGTCCAAGAGTGGGACAGAAATAAAGTTTAAAAAATAAGGAAAAACGTGTTTTTAATAAAAAATTAGTTTCAAGTAAAAAAAAAGATAGAAAAACGCCCCTTTCCCCTGATTTTATAATAAAAAATTTACGGTACTGAGAAATACCATACTTGTGTTATGCTATAGATACAGGACTTTCAAGTTTCTTTAAGGCTGGCTGGAACAAGTCGGTTCCTGCCGTTTACTGCATTGTTGTTTTGATAAGACTAAAAGACAACTGTTGCTTTTACTGTTTACTTCTACCGCTAAAGGGCTGTTTCTGTGTTTTTACCTGAAGGCTACCATTGGGGCAGATCCCTACAATATAGATACATTTCGGATAAATTGAGTAAACTCAGCACACAGCGCCATTTTAGTGGGAGAATTGGTCGGAAAAACCTTGATGGAGAAAGAAGATGGACAGTCACATGAATGTGGGAGGAAGTGATGGGGAGGGCTTGCCCTGATTGGCTCTGAGGTTGATCTACAGTGAGATGCCTGGGCAGAACAAGCAAATGCCAAATAGTGTTGAGCTGCTGATGAGGGCCGATGAGTCTCTGGCAGTGTCTGCCAAACAATTTTACAGTATACAGGGCACAAGAAACTATTCTAGAGTAAGAGAGATAGTCTTCTAGCAGTTCTACATTCATTTGAACAGAGAGACAACTTTGTTTTGTTTTCTTGTTTGTTTTCCCACTTCTACTTAGGCTTATTGCCAGCACAGCACCCCAACAGCATTCTGCTGCAAATGCTGATCAATTAAATGTTATTTTTTTCAGTGCATTATATCTGTGTTATTAAACCTGTTGCATTATAGCAAAAGCATTTTACAGCAATCACAACATTTTTAAACCCATTTTATTGAATGCCCAATTTACCAAAAATACTATATTTTTCTATCCACGTAAGTGGATGCATTACTGTATCAGATGATGTTTTCATACATTTTAGTGCAATAATTTCATAGTTGAACAAGTGGTACTTCAGGACCAGAGGAAAAGACCATTTGCCACAAATGCTGTGTTGTATTATTTGTGCTAGTATTATCTATGTAAAAGGACACATTATAACATCAGACAGTGTTTTCATAAATTTTAGTCTAATAATTTCATAATTGAACAAGTGTTATTTAAGGCTTCGTGAAAAAAAAAAATTCACCGCAAACACTGTGCTGTTTTATCCATGAAGGTTGACACATTACTGCATCAGATGGTGTTTTAACACGTTTTAGTACAATAATTTTGTAGAAAAAGTGTTATTTTAGGCCTAGTGGAAAAAGAGAATTCACCAAAAAAAAAATACATTGTATTACCCGTATTAGCGAACACATCACTGCATCAGATGGTGTTTTCATGCATTTTAGTCCAAAACTTTTCATAATTGAAGTGTTATTAAAGGCCTAGTGGGAAAAAAAATACGGCAAATACTGCGTTCTATTATCCAAGTTAGTGGATGCATCAGACATCAGACTGTTTCAAAGAACTTTTACTAAAAAAAATTAAATTGTATATTCAGTGATATTAAACACATAGTTGAAAGATTGACAATTTTTGTGATGAACATTTCCAAAGTAAACTGTCAATACCAGCTTGCTGTGTGTTTGCAGAAGGGGGGGACATTTAATAGCACCTCTGTCTTTAACTTACAAAAATTACACTTACAATTTTCTTTACAGTTCTTGCTGTATGTGCACACTGGATTAAATAAAGGAAGATTTTTATGGTGAGTGCCATGCCATGGATCTCTTTTGGTATCGACTCATATTGGATTAATACTGCTGCATTGAGCACCACCATATTATTGTGGCACCAATCGCTAGTGTGTGTTTTCTCTGGATAGTGGATAGGTTAGTGCCGGCCGTGTACTTTGTCTTTTGTTCCAGGACACAATTTTGTTATTACTGTTAAATAATCTATGTGTACCAAACCTGTGACTTTTCATTTATAGGAAATCTAACTCGTGCTGTTTGCTTTTTTTAATGCTTTTAAAGCAAATGTTATGAGGCATTAAATTACAAAATATTCCCAAGGCCAACAACTTACGAAGTTACGACAAAATAATGAAAGAATCCACATATGTCACAAATGTTTCTGTCTTAGGTAAATAATATTGCATGATTATTTGGTCTACAAGGATGACAGTGATCTGCATCACTCAATGTGAAGCCTGACTGTGATAGCTTTATCCTGCTTTAGCCATATGTATAAGACTGGTATTTATGTGTGCAGCTGCCTGATATATATAGCAATGTCTAATTGCCTTGGATTCTTATAATAAAGGTAATCTGTGTGTTTATGACAGTGAGTGTTAAATGACAGGTTGATGTGGCTCTAAATGTTGAAATGTTTTTGCTGGTGTGTGTTCTTCTCCTACCTGTTTGTTTTGATCACCTTATAAAATAGAGTGAAGTTTATTCACTATCACAAGATTTCGAGATTTCTTTGACAGGAAAACTAAAGAATATGGTTGAGCGAAAACCTGGAAGTTCGGGTTCGCCGGGTTCGGCCGAACTTTGCCACAAAGTTTGAGTTCGGGACCCGAACTTGACCTCGAACCCGAACCCTATTGAAGTCAATGGGGATCCGAACTTTATGGCACTAAAATAGCTCCAAAAAAGTCATAGAAAGGGAAAGAGGGCTGCAAAAGGAAGCAAAATGGGGTAAGAGCAGGACAATTGCCCTGCAAACAAGTGTGGATAGGGAAATGACTTAAAATAACAAAATATTAAAAAAGTCAAAAATAATAATCTTGAACTAGGAGGCGGAGGTCAAGGTGGAGTAGGAGGTTGGGGAGGCAGTGGACGTGGTGGCTTAGTTGGAAGCGGTGGTGGAGGAGGAGATAGCCAACATTGTTTTAGTAGTTTTTATATATTTTTTCCTTTATTTACTTTTTTTTATAATTTTTTTTTATAAATTTAGGAAGACCCCAAAAACATTGGGAAATAGAAAAGAGAATGCAAAGAGAAAGTGTGCTGGAGTATAACAATGGCTGGGTGCGGACGGTATACTTGTCTATTTTGCACAAGGTACCGATAAGTCCTGTGGGATTAATGCCTGGTTTATTTTAATGAACGTCAGCTTGTCCACATTGGCTGTGAACAGGCAGTTGCGCTTGTCTGTGATCACCCCCCCTGCTGTGCTAAACACACGTTCGGACAATACACTGGCCGCAGGGCAGGCCAGCACCTCGAAGGCGTAATGGGCAAGCTCAGGCCATGTGCCCAATTTGGAGACCCAGAAGTTGAATGGGGCAGACCAATCAGTCAGTACGTGTAGGAGTGTGCACACATATTGTTCAACCATGTTGCTGAAATGCTGCCTCCTGCTAAGACGTTCCAGTTGGTGGTGCTGGTTGTTGTGGCGGGCTGACAAAGCTTTTCCTCATTTCAGCCATGCTAACCCTCCCTTCTGAAGTGCTGGCGGTGCCCCAGCTGCATTGGTGACTTTTTTCTCCTCCTCTGCCTTCGCCTTGTGATTCCACCGAGTCCCCGGTGTCAGGTGAGAATGCCATCAGCAGCGTGTCTACCAGCGTGCGCTTGTACTCGTGCATCTTCTGATCACGCTCGAGTGATGGAATTAAGGATGGAACATGGTCCTTGTAGCGGTGATCCAGCAGGGTGGCCACCCAGTAATCAGTGCTGGTTAGAATGTGGGCAACTCGGCAGTCATTGCGCAGGCACTGCAGCATGTAGTCGCTTATGTGTGCCAGGCTGCCCAGAGGCAATGACAACCTATCCTCTGTGGGAGGTGTATCGTCGTTGTCCCCTGTATCCCCCCAGCCACGCTCCATTGATGCCCATGAGCTGCTTCTGGTGCAACCCTGCTGTGAACACGGTTCCTCATCATCATCAACCTCCTCCTCATCCTCCAGAACTTTGTTGTTGCAGGAATCCACCCTCCGAGCCACTTGTAAATGACTGGCCTGATAGCCATGATAACCCTCTATCTCCTCCTCTTCCTCCTGTTCTACATCCTCTTCCATTATCATCTGAAGTATTCTTTCAAGGAGACATAGAAGTGGACTTGAGGCTCAGTGGCACCAACCACTCAACTGTCTGTTGTTCCATGCCCGTCCACAGCTCCTACGCGGTATGGGGTTTTCCTATCAAACAGATGAGTTTCAAAACAGCCTGCTGTCGTTTCCCCCTGGCTGTGCTGCAGTTGGTGGTAAAGGTGTTACGCTGACTGGATGAGGAGGTGGTAGAGGAGGAAGCGGAGTAGGAGGCAACAGGAGGCAAAGAGAAACATCCTGCAATCCTTGGAGGTGGAAGGACATGCACCAAACTGCTATCTGCCTCAGACCCAGCCGCCACTGCATTTAGCCAGTGTGCAGTTAGGAAGATATAACATCCCTGCCCATGCTTACTGGTCCACGTATCGGTGGTTATGTGGACCTTGCAACAGATGGTGTTGCGCAGTGCACACCTAATTTTGTCCGCCAGTTGGTTGTGCAGGGCAGAGATGGCTCTCATGGAAAAGTAGTGGCGGCTGGAAACCACTTACTGTGGGACAGCCACCACCATAAGGTTTTAAAAGTCTCCACCAGACGTTATGACAGCATTTCAAAGGCCAGGAATTTTGAAATGCTGGTATTCAGGTCCACGGATCGTGGGTGGGTAGGTGGGTACTTCCTCTTCCTCCCGGGTGTTTGGGAGATGGACAGCTGAACGCTTCCATCTGACATTGTGGAAATACTTGGTGACAGTGACGTAGGTGGTGGCGTTGCTGCCACTTCCTCTGTTTGCTGGGTGGCAGGTGCCACTGTCACTACAGAGGTGGAGGAAGAGGTCGAGACTGCAGAAGAAGAAGGAGCAGGAAGAGCCTGAGATCTTTTGTGGTTTTTGAGGTGTTTACTCCACTGCAGCTCGTGCTTTGGATTTAGATCCCTGGTCATGGAAGTGGTGCTCAGATTTAGAACATTTATGCCTCGCTTCAGGCTCTCATTGCACAGTGTGCAAACCACTCGCATTGTGTGGTCAGCACATTGTTTGAAGAACTACCATGCCAGGGAACTCCTTGGAGCTGGCTTTGGTGTGCTAAGTCCCTGGGTACGGTGTGCAGTAGCAGGCATACTGGCTAGGGGATGGCCACTCTTTTTGCACCCTGCTGCCGCTTTTGCAGTGCGGCTGTTGCTGTGTGACCACCATCTCCTCCTCCAAACTGCACAAGTCCCTTGCATGACCTTGATTCCATGTGGGGTCTAGAACCTCATCATCTTTCACATCATCTTCCACCCACTCTTCACACCTGCCCTCCTTGCCGGTCTGCACACTGCAAAAAGTCGCAGCAGTGGACACCTGTGTTTCGTCATCATCAGAGATGTGCTGTAGTGGTCCTCCCATGTCCACATCCTGAAACATAAGTGATTGGGCACCAATGCACTCAATCTCTTCCACTTCTGGGGCAGGACTATGGAACCACGGAAACCCTGCCAGCAGAGTCATCAAAAAGCATAAGAGATTGCTGCATGACATTGAGCTCAGACTGCTTTGCAAGGGGGTGAGGTGAAAGACAGATGCCCATGAGCTGCAGGTGCCAACTATGCGCTTTCAGCAGGGGACCGGGTAGGAGACAATGTGAAGGAACTGAATGCACTGTCATCCACCCAATCTGCTTCTGTCACCTACGTGCACCTGAGGAAGGTGTTTCATTTGGGCATGTATCTGGCACAGATCAATCACGTCCTCTCCCTGCAACAGGAGCTCTACCAACACCAGCAAGGGCCACGTCCTTTATTTGATGCTCTCCTCATTCGTTGAGGTCACCCACTGAACTAACAGATAGATTAACTATATTAATTTCCCTGTCATGTATGCAGTGCAGGTGTACCTTACACAAAAATTGGTTAGATGTCACCCACCAATCTAACAAATGGATTAACTATATTATTTTCTCTGTCATGTATGCAGTGCAGGTGTACTTCATACAATAAATGGGTTTATGTCGCCCACCGAACTTACAGATGGATTAACTATATTAATTTCCCTGTCATGTACAGTATGCAGTGCAGGTGTACTTCACACACAAAATGGGTATATGTCGCCCACCTAACTAACAGACGGATTAACTATATTTATTTCCCTGTCACATATGCAGTGCAAGTACACCGAACTTACAGACGTGTTAACTATTATCTTTCTGTGTCAGGGGTGCAAAGATGGTGTATTGCACCCACAAAAAAATCGCTATAGGCCCACAGAATTAACAGCCAGATTAGATTCCTAACACTCTCCTTCACTTCAGCTGGCTGCTTCCTGTCCCTGCACTACTCAGAGATGATGGGCGGTGCTACACGTGATCCAGCTTATATAGTCACATGATGCACTGGCCAATCACAGCCATACCATTAGTAGGCATGGCTTTGATGGCTTTTAAGTGCCCACAGCTTAAAAGCTTATTGATTCACTGCCCTGCAGCCTTTCAACAAGCTTTATAAAATCCTCGAATACCGAACTGGAACCAGAACTTTTCTTGCAAATTCGGGTTCGCTCAACACTGCTAAAAATAATTAATAATTGTGATTTACAGCCAGTGCATAAAAAAGTATAAATCTCACAGTAAGTTCATCTGACAGAATGAAACAGAGAATGAAGTGGAATTATCTAACCTGGTGTACATGTGAAATGCTGAATTCGGTAATGCAATTAGTATATTACCATTAACAACCATCAAACAAGTGCTTCATGTAACAGCTTTTCCTGGCACTTTTTTGATTACACATGTTCATGTTGCTACTTGGAATTTCATTCTAGGGGGAGTCTCAAGGTCGTATGGGTTCAGTGGGAGGAGTGGGGCAAGGGGACCAACAAGGACTCTTTTGAAGAAATGAGGTAAATAAGGGCTCTTTAGGAGAAGTAGGGGGCACAAGGTGTGGACAACTCTGTTGGGGACAGGGGGGAGGGAAGCAGCAAACAATAGGAGACAGGTGAGGTGGGGTAGACAAGGTTTCTGTGGAACAAGCAAGTGGCAAGGGGTCAGTGGTACTTATGATGGTACTAAGTGGTACTTATTGATTCTGCTCAATAAGTATGTTTACTAGGCTGTGTGGAAGACTTGCCAACAACTGAATCAGAGAAAATAGACATTATGTATATGCTATATAAGGAAAGTTAGTAGTGTTGAGCGTGAATATTCGAATAGCGAATTATATTAGCGAATAACGGCACTTCGCTAATTCACGAATATTTCAAATATAGCGCTATATATTCGCTATTTTGATTATTATTTTTTTTTTTTTAAGTTAATGTCACTCTCTGGTTGTCCCCCACTTCCCAAAAGCTGTTCTTGCCTGTCCGGAGGATTCCTGGCTCCCTGCCCGCTTCAGTTAATGCCCGTTGCCCCTTCTGCTGACTTCCCATGTGCATGGAGCGTCCCCAGCCCAATGGGAATGCCTCCATGCTAAAATGTACTGTTGGATGTGAGAATTACGATCTTACAAATTTGACTAAGTTGTATTCGCAATGTGATTAATATAACCTGTATTACTCGCATTGCACATTCAACTTGCAATGCGAACATATACTCGCATTGCGAATTCAACATAGAGCTGAGTTCCTAATGGTTGGCTTGCTAGAATATAAAGAAGATTGAGAATATAGTGCAATTCTAGCAATACAACCATTAGGAACTCAGCTCTAAGTTGAATTCGCAATGCGAACATATACTCGCATTGCGAATTCAACTTAGAGCTGTGTCCCTCCCTAATGGTTGTATTACTAGAATATAACGAAGATAACAAATATTGAATATAGCACTATATTCTCAATCTTTGTTATATTCTACCAAGCCAACCATTAGGAACTCAGCTCTAAGTTGAATTCGCAATGCGAACATATACTCGCATTGTGAATTCAACTTAGAACTGAGTTCCTAATGCTTGGCTTGCTAGAATATGATGAAGATTGAGAATATAGTGCTATATTCGATATCTTCGTTGATTCTACTAAGCTAACCCAATAGGAAATTTGCCTGTATACACTGTTCAAAGTTCAAGTCGCAATACGCGAATAAAAATTCGCGTGACATTTGCAATATATAGAATAATAATTTGATTTAGACGAATATATGACTAATATTCAATCGAATATGGCACCTCCCGCTCATCACTAAAAGTTAGACTACCTGCACACGTCGCAGATTACACATGATTCTACATAGATAATACAGTACTGGCAAAATGGATGAGATCAGACAAATCTCATGTACACCTATAACAAAGAGGATTGGAAAATTTAAAACATAACCTTTAGTGGAGATAATTAAAAATAGTAAGAGGGGTAAATGATTCATGAGAATGTCAAAGAACGCTGCAGGTCTCTACCACTAAACAGATGTTAAATACAATACAGCTGAGAAAATCATAAGACAAATTCCAACCAGGGGTGGTCTTACCATTTAAACTTGTCAGGCAGACTGCGCTCTTAGGAAACCAGTTTCATCAGATGCCACTTGATGATGTGGTTGATTGGATGTCACATATACAGTTGTCTAATAGCTTAGGTGTTGCTTGAGGATGGATGGTTCCGTCTGTAGTCACACGCTGGGTGCTGCTGCAAAGTGAATGGCAAAAGATAATGTTACTGTCCCTACATAACCCTCAATAATTATTGGAAGGAGTCCTATCACACCTTGACACCTGCCCTAAAAAGAGCGATCCCAACTGGAACCTAGCCCTAAATGGCCCCTCACACCAGTCCCAACATGTCATGTTTCGTCCTATAGGTCAGGACTGTTCCAGGAATAAAGACAGAGAAAATGACCCAAACACAGCTTTTAATGAGGAAGGCAAGATAAGGGTGGCCATAAAAAGGTAAAGTTATCCCTTGACAAAGATGAATTCCGGGATCGAATGGGGCCAAATAGCAAGTGGGCCTAATAGAACTGAGACCAAACAAGTAGGCTGCTGTCTCACCGATGCAGCCCATTTATTTTATCGCAGCCAGGTCACTGACAGCAGTACCAATTCAGTCAAACGGACCTAATTGCAGCCCTTCCTTTAGCCTATGATTCCACAGACAGATAATAGTAGGATAATAGTAGTTACTGTGGCAATCCGGGGCTAACCCGCAAATTTTATGAGGGAGATCAAGCACACAGTAACATGAGACCTATGAGTAATAATAGGACAAAGAAGCTCACACGTACAGAGGCTCCTACTGCTGTTAAGCCCAGTATTGTTTCTAAGCCTGATATTATATAGCTGGAAGTGTTTTCCAGAGTATCATGTAAGGTGCTGGAAGTGTTTCCAGATTTATATGCATGTTGTAGAGCTAGAGGTGTGTTCCAGAATTAGGGTACTTTCACACTTGCTTTGCTGGATTCCAGCAGGCAGCAATCTGTATGAAAACGGACAGCATTTGTAGATGGATCCGGATGCAGATCCGTCTCACAAATGCTGTGCAATACCGGATCCGTCTCTCTGGTTGTCAACCGGAAAAACGTATCCGGTATTTATTTTTTTCACATTTTTAAAGGTCAGCGCATGTGCAGACCGGAAGACGGGATCCGTAATTTTAATGCCGGATCTGGCACTAATACATTTCAATGGAAATTAATGCCGGATCCGGCATTCCAGCAAGTGTTCCGGAATTTTGGACAGAGGCAATACTGCAGCATGCTACGGTATTTTCTCCATCCAAAAACTGTTCAGACATCCTGATGCATACTGGACAGATTTATCTTCATTCAGAATGCATTAGGATAAAACTGATTAGTTCCAAGCACTAGGAAGTAGAAATTTAGAACAGGAAAACATCACATTTAGGATGCCAGGCTTCCGATGGAGCAAGATTACAGAACCTTTTCTCAAATTGTGCAATGATTACGTCAGACACCTGGATAGAATCTTGCACTCAGGTTACTCCCTCAGGTTAAAGAAATTGCCCCAAGGTAAATAAAAGTCAACCCTTCACAAAACGTAATATGGTGGTGGTTTAAGGACTTCACAGAAAATCTTGACCTCTTTTGTAGGAGATTTCAGAGGTCTTTTCAAGAGTGTATGCACTGCCAAAGCTACAGGTAAGATGGAGGCCAGGTCTCAAGTGTCTAAACAAATACCTTCTCAGAAGAAATTAATGATAGTGAATTTCTGTTCTGTCATCAACAATTGCCAGCAGAACGATTTTATGGCCAAGATCTCATATATGCACAAAAAAATCTAGGTGAACTTTAATAGTGTAGAAATAAAGTTGAGTACAGACTTGGTTGTATGGAAGTTCAAAAGTTGCTTTACTTTGCATAAACGATAATCCAAACAATCAACAGAACCTGTCTTGATTCCCAACAGGTTTTAGCAGGACTTTGGCAGGCAAACAACTTCTGCAACACAAACTTCTTATTGCTGAATCTGTAGTGAACTCACTCAGCACTGCTATGTCAGCAATATTAACCCCTTCCCGACACATGACATACTATTACGTCATTGAAGTTGCGTTCCCGCAATTTTTATTGCAAGAGTACGTCATGGTGATTGGGTGGGCACCGGAGCGGTAAGCGCCCGATTACTGCAGGGGTCCAGCAGTCCCTGATAGCTGAGCCCATGCTGTATCTGCTGGCATCGCTGTAAAAGCCAATGCCGGTGGATTAACCCCTTCTATGTTATGGTTTGCGCTGACCGCTACATAGAAGGAGTTTGTGTGGGGTGAGGGAGCGCATCGAGTCCCCGCGCTGCGGGGGCGGGGACTCGATGTGTGAGAAGGCAGCCCGATGCCTTGCACGGGACCTGCCTTCTACGGGTGCCCAGGAGATCCAGCCTCAGGCTGGGTCTCTTAGGCAACCTGTTAGTGTGCTACTCACTGTAGTATACGAACAGGCAATGCATTACAATACCGATGCATTGTAATGCCTTGCTGAGGAGATCAGACCCCAATAAGTGAAAGTCAGAAATAAAGTAAAGAAAAAAAGTTAAAAAAAAAGTGTTTAATAAAAAAAGAACCTGTGTCAAAAAAAGCAATTTTGTCACCTTAGATCACAAAAATTGCAACACCGAGTGATCAAAAAGGGATATGCCCCCCAAATTAGTCCCAATCAAACAGTCACCTCATCCCGCAAAAACTGAGACCCTACCTAAGACAATCGGTCAAAAAATAAAAAAGCTATCGGTCTTAGACAATGGAGACACTAAAATATGATTTTTTTGCTTCAAAATTGTTATTATTGTGTTAAAGTGAAATAAATAAAAAAAGGTAGACATATTAGGTATCGCCGCATCTGTAACAACCTGCTCTATAAAAATATCACATGATCTAACCCCTTTGGTGAACACCGAAAAAAATAAAAACGTTGTCAAAAAAGTCATTTTTGTCACCTTACATCACAAAAATTGCAACAACAAGCGATCAAAAAGGCATATACCCCCCAAAATAGTGCCAATCAAACAGTCATCTTATCCCACAAAAAAATGAGACCCTACCTAAGGCAATCGGTCAAAATATTAAAAAGCTATGGAGACACTAAAACATTATTTTGGCTTGAAAAATGCTATTATTGTGTAAAGCATAAATAAATAAGAAAAAGTAGACATTAGGTATCTGCTCGATAAAAAGTCACATGACCTAACCCCTCAGGTAAAATTAAATAAATAAAAACTGCGCCACAACAACCAATTTTTTTGTCACCTTGCCCCATAAAGTATAATAATCAAAAAATCATATGTACCCAAAAATGGTGCCAATAAAAATGTCAACTCTTCCTGCAAAAAACGAGCCCCTGCATAAGACGATCGGCAGAAAAAATAAAATAGGAAGTTCAGAAAATGGAGACACAAAAACAATTTTTTTTTTCAAAAATGTTTTATTATGTAAAACTGAAACAAACATAGAAAGTAGACATATTTGTATCATTGCGTCCGTAACAACCTGCTCTATAAAATTAGCACATGATCTCCCTGTGAGATAAATGTTGTAAAAAATAAAAAACGGTGCCAAAACATAGATTTTTGGGTTACCTTGCCTCACAAAGAACATAATAAAGCAATAAAAAAATCATATGTACCCCAAAATAGTACCAATAAAACTGACACCTTATCCCATAGTTTCCAAAATGTGGTAATTTTTTTGAGTTTCTACTGTAGCGGTGCATAAGGGGGGCTTCAAATGGGACATGGCATCTAAAAACCAGTTCAACTAAATCTGCCTTCCAAAAACCATATGGCGTTCCTTTCCTTCAGCGCCCTGCCGTGTGGCCATACAGCAGTTTACGACCACATGTGGGATGTTTCTGTAAACCGCAGAATCAGGGTAATAAATATTGAGTTTTGTTTGGCTGTTAACCCTTGCTTTGTTACTGGAAAAAATGGTTAAAAATGTAAAATCTGCCAAAAAAGTGAAATTATGAAATTTCATCTCCATTTTCCATTAATTCTTGTGGAACACCTAAAGGGCTAACAAAGTTTGTAAAATCAGTTTTGAATACCTTGATGGGTGTAGTTTCTAAAATAATTCTTGGGTGGTTTCTATTATGTAAGCCATACAAAGTCACTTCAGACCTGAACTGGTCCTTAAAAAGTGGGTTTGGGAAATTTTCTGAAAAATTTCAAGATTTGCTTCTAAACTTCTAAGCATCCTAACGTCTCCAAAAAAAATGCCTTTTTTTTAAATGATCCAAACATGAAGTAGACATATGAGGAATGTAAAGTAATAACTATTATATGCGGTATCGCTATCTATTATAAAAGTAGAGAAATTGAAATTTGAAAATTTGGGAATGTTTCAATGGTAAATTTGGGATTTTTTCACAAATAAAGGTGAAATCTATTGACTCAAATTTAGGAAGGTAAGGAAAGACCGGCACTCACTGGATCTTCGTATTCTTATGATGCACGCGTCACAGAATCCTATATGTGACTAATAAAAGCATCATAAGAATACGAAGATCAAGTGAGTGCCGGTCTTCCCTTACACTATATGCTGAGATTGCTATCTCTGACACGTGCACCACGCCTTGGAACGGAGTGCCGGCTGATCACTGTTTGATTGTTCAAATTTAGGAGTATCATGAAACACAATATGTCACGAGAAAACAATATCAGAATGGCTTGGATAAGTAAAAGTGTTCCAAAGCAATTACCACATGTCAGATTTGCAAAAAATGGCCTGGGCAGAAGAGCGAAAACTGACCAGGGATAGAAGGGGTTAAATAGGAATGCTTTCCTTTCTGCTTGTTGCTGTTGTTCTAAGTATGTCTTTCACTGTGATCCTAGGACTTCTTGTCCTGGCTGGAGTTTATGGAGAGTGCAGTCCCTCAGGCACCAGCGTCTGCAGTTTCTCCTCACAGCATGGGGTACTAGTTCACACTGGTTCTTGCCAGATTGTACTGTCTCCTCGGAGGAGTGAGCTGGAAAGCCAGGTTCCACCCTCTGTAAAGTAGCACTGCCAAGTCTGCTGCCACCCGCTGGGGAACCAGGTTATTACATGAACAATACGAATGCATAAGAACAAATACACACTACATGGAGGACTAAGGAATTAAGCTGAAATAGTTATTGCATATACAAACATAAGCAGGATATAGGAGTGGTAATGCAACTTTGGGGCGTTACATTTGTATCTTGGAAGGTTTTATTTCTGGTGGCAATTGTATCAGCCATTCAGCCAAGAAGGTGTCTGAAAGTACATCAAGAAGACTTGATTGTAAGGTTGATGAGCTATATCCTACCAAAGGTCTCATCTGACTTGAATGTAAGTTAATACATTCATATTCCATCTATCAGAGTCCTCAATCATCTGAACAAGACAAGCTTCATCTACTATTTATTAGAAGACCGGGGTCTTTCAGGTTGGCTGACCAGCTGTTTATAGAGGTATAAAAGCCAGCAAGCCTACACTGCTTGGATCAAGAATACTATTAACCCCTTTGCGCCCAATGACGTCGATCTACGTCATCGGGCGGGACTTTAAAGATCATGCTCGCTGCGGGCGCCATAGCCACGGGTGGCAGTCTGCTTTTTATGTCCACAACCAGCACTAATGTCGATCGTGGACATTTAACCCCTTAGATGTCGTGGTCAATCCTGACCACGGCATCTGAGCGCGCCGAAAACCAAAAGTGAAACTTTTGGTTGTGCTCCGGCTCCCCCGTGTGGTGATCAGGGGAGCCGGAGCCTGTATGCTGCAGCCTCGGTCTTTATGAATGACACGTAGTAGAGGAGACAAGCAATTTTTTTCATATACTCCAATGCTAGTGCATTGGAGTATATGAGAATAGCAATCTAAAGATTGCATGTTAGAGTTGCCTATGGAAACTATATAAAGATGTAAAAAAAAAATGTAAAAAATAAATAAAAAAATACATAAAAATTCAAATCACTCCCCTTTTCCCAAAATTAAAATAAAAGAACTAAAAAAATTAAAAAAAATCCACATCATGTGGGAAAACACCCATAGTATAAAAATATAATAATACATTTCCCATACGGCAAGCAGCAAAATGGAAAAAAAAGCATCCAAATGGCCGATTCGTCATTTTTGGTGACTTCATTTTTTACAAAAAATTAAATAAAAAGTCAGACACACCCCAGAATGGTATCAATGAAAAGTTCAGATTTCCCCGCAAAAAATGAGCCCCCATATAGCTCCGTACACATAATTACAAAAAAGTTATAAGGGTCAAAATATGGCGACAAAAAAAATAAAACTGATTTTTTCCCACTTTTGAATTTTTGTATCACTACCAAAACGCAAGTAAAACTATACATATTAGGTATCGCCGGATTTGTACTGACCTGTAGAATAAAACTAACTGGTCAGTTTTATCGCACCTCGAATTTCGTAATTTAAATACCCGTAAAACTGTGGGGGAATTTTTTATTTTTTTTTGCAATTTCACTCCATTTGGAATTTTTTTCCTGCTTCCCACTACATCATATGCAATATTAAATGGGGGCGTGGAAAGTACAACTTGTCCCGCAAAAAACAAATCCTCATTCGGCTATGTGAACACACAAATAAAAAAAGTCATGGCTCTGTGAAAGCAGGGAGTGCAAAAAGAAAACTCTCCCCCCCAAAAAAAAAACTCTGGGCTTGAAAGGGTTATGTCTGCTTCTAAATCTCAAGTATCTCCAGTTACCATGTGGAGCTAAAGCACACTCAACTCAGTCCACTTAGTTGCTTGGGCAAGGAAAAAAAAAATGCATTTGGATCAAATATGCATGGCTGCTACATGGTCTTCTCCATGCATCTTTACAAAATATTACAGGGTGGATGTATCTGGGGCTTGCGATTCAGCCTTTGACACACAAGTGATTATTAGGCTGGGTCTACACGGCGACATTTTGTCGCATTAATGTTGCGTGACAATTTTAATAATAGCAGTCTATGGTGTCGCACTGCAACATGGGACATGCTGCGACTGCGGCATGACAGTCGCATCACAGTCTCAGTATGTCGCATGTTGCAGTGCGACACCATAGACTGCTATTATAAAAACTGTCGCGCCACATTAATGCGACAAAACATCACGCAACAAATGTTGCAGTGTAGTTGTACGGCATGTGTCATGCGGCACATGTCGTCGTGTAGACCTTGCCTTAAGGTTGCGATTTTGACTTCTCTCCCCTTGTTTAATACTGCTTTTCATATTCCTTTGTGTGTGCTGCCTATAGGACGATAAGGAAAGTGTAAATTTGCCTATTGAAATGTATCTGTCTATGAGTCCAAAGGCAGTACATATACTGTATCCCTCCCTGAAAAAGACATTGCTTGCAAAGAACACGTTTGCCTAGTGTATGTGCACTCCTTTATAGGGGGGTTAATTAGTCTGATTTACTAATGATTTGTCTTCTGTCCTAGACGGGAGGAGCAAGACATTAACCCTTTGTGTGTTCTGCCTTTTGACTCACGGAAAGATACATTTTGGTAAGCAAATTTACACTTTCCATCCTGCCTTCATAAATGAGCTCTTTCCTTTATGGAAGAGGACATCACTCAATCGTTATTACCATCTCGCCGCCCCCAGTTATAGGTTATATCTGCCTTACTAGTGGAGAAAGTACTCATTTGGTTAACCCTGTAATGATTAGGTATGAAAATGCCATAGGGCTGTATTACACCAACAGATTACCTGACAGATTTTCATATGGCCATTTACACACACACACACACAGATCTTTTGTTATACACGCCAACTATTTCTGTTTGTTTAGACAGAAATTGGTCAGATAATCTGTTGGTGTAAGGGCTCTCACATGAACGTGTGAGCCCCGTGCCCATGTTGTGGGCCGCAAATTGCGGCCCGCAATGCACGGGCACCGACCGTGGGGCAGCCGCAGCGGATCGCTGACCCATTCACTTGAATGAGTCCGCGATCTGCCCGTTCCGCAAAAAGATAGGACGTGTTCTATCTTTTTGCGGGACAGAAGTACAGAACGGAACCGTTCCATCATTCCTTTCCGCATCTCCGGATTTGTGGACCCATTGAAATCAAAGGGTCTGCATCCGTGATGTGCAATGGCCACGGAATGGTGCCCGTGTATTGCGGATCCGCAAATGCGGTCCACAATACGGGCACGGAGCTCAACCGTTCGTGTGCAATAGGCCTAATACAGTCCTTACTGAAAAGATACTTTTTGTGATTTAGCATGTATGTATATATAATATAAATATATATTTGTGATTGTGGCTACCTGTGAATGAAGTGGGGAAAGTATGCCTAACCCCAGACCCTACACTGGCTGACTTGTGCCTGGAGCCAGGAAAGCGGGTAGGCCTAAAAGGGGGCGTACCCTGATGACTGCAAAAGAAAAAGGGGTGGGAGGGTGGGGCACGAGAGGGACGCGGGGTAAGAGGGCCTGCGAATAAATGGGGCAGACGCCCCTCCCACAAATGCAGGCTGAGACCTCAGCCTTCACAATTTGTGGTCATGGCTACCTGTGAATGAAGGGGGAAAGCATGCCTAACCCCAGACCCTACACTGGCTGACTTGTGCCTGGAGATAGGAACACGGGTAGGCCTAAAAGGGACTTTCTTGGATTCCTTGTAACGTGGCTTTAATTACCTGAACTGAGAATATGGATCCTCCGCCCAGGTTGCGTAGCATGGAGTAGTGTTGGATGCCTGCCAAATATAGCTTAATTGTGTTGTATGACAGCCTGAGCTGGTAATGACATGATGTAGGAGATGTTGTCCAGGCCACCCTAAGGGTGGATCCTGGAGAATTCCTGATAAATTTTGAGACCGGCTTGCTAATTCCTGGCTGTATTGGGAGACAGGGATTGCTGCATTAGGTTCCTTTCTGACAAAATTGGGGTTGGACATCCCGTGGTGTCTGCTTCGGGCATCACCTGAAAGAAGAGGGGAAAATTAAACTCGGACAAGGCATCTGCCACTATGTTCCTAGACCCTTGAATATGACTGCAAAATATGTGGTAATTGAATGATAGAGAGAGCCGTACCAGCCTGCGAAGCAGCGACATAATTTTCGGAGACTTGGCCATACCCTTTGTGATAATGTCGACCAAGGCCTGGTTGTCAGTGACGAACATCACTGGGGAGTTGGACCAGTGCTGGACCCCAAGCTTGGGCTGTCGCGACGATAAGGTAAAGTTCCAAGAGGGAGGAAGTGTTCAACGTTTCAGCATCTGAAAAGACTTCCGCAAGTCACTGTGCAGCCATCCAATGGGACCCAAAGATGGCCGCGAACCCGCGAGAAGCTGCGACATCAGAAAAAACGGTAGGATATGAAGGGCTCAAAGAAAAGCGAGATGCCGTTCCACTGGGAAAGGAACAACCTCCACATAGCCAGATCTGCAATTGCATGGCTGTCCAGGTGGTTGACACTGTCCTGGTCAGGTGCTAAAGGACGTAGTTAAAGCAGTCTGGACGTAAAGGCCCTGCCCTGAGGCATGTTCCTGGAGGTAAAGTTGAACCTGCCCAACAAAGATTGGAGTTCAACCTTGGTGAGAAAGCTGGAAGATGCTACTTTAGAGATGACCTCACGACTACTGACCAGCTTCTCTTCGGGAAGACTGGCTTCCATCCGAAGGGAATCCAGGATGATACCAAGAAACGTTACCCTAGTGGCGGGACCCTCTGTCTTTGCCTGAGCAACTGGAACCTGTAATTTTGAAAAAATCTAAAGCAAAGTGGCCAGATTCCTTGATTTGCCATGCGGTCTCTCAATGATCAAGAAGTCATCAAGATAATGAATGACCGTCCGCAAACCGCCATGATGAACCAGAATCCAGTGCAGAGCTTCGGCAAACTGGTCGAATAACCAAGGGCTACTTTTCAAACCAAACGTGAGCCTAGTAATGATCGGCCCATTTAATGCTGTAGTATTGCCACAACTGCGGCCGGATAGGAAGAAGCTTGAAGCGTCAGCAATATCTGCCTTTGCCAGCCACGTACCTCTGCCGAAAAAGTGGATCGATTGTATGGCTGCGTCAATAGAGGAGTATTGCATGAAGAATTCCTCTGATGGAATGAGTGAGTTGAGACTGGGTATTATGGAGGCATGAGGAGCAAAAAGGTTGCAAATTAAACGTTTTTAATTGGATGATTTTTTGGTAACCAAACTGATTGGATTTATCCGCCATGAATGAAAGAGAATTTCGGCAAAGGGGCCAGTGAGAAAACCCTTCTTAACTTCTGATTGGAGCAATTCCTCCACCGCCGAAGGGTCCTCGGAGGCGGAGAGTAAATTTCCACCTTCCCAAGAGGTCTGTGAAAGAGCGACGAGCCCCATGTGGAAGCCCTTGGTGAAGCCCGCTAATAAGAACTCCACAAAGTTTTGGTCAAGGTGGTCCTGCAGTAGGGCTGCAAGCAGGTCCACGTTGATGTTGGTCAGTCGGAGTGCTTGGCAGACCTCTTGGGACAGATGGAACGTGGGTGAGCCCTGAAGTACAATAAACACACATGAAGTGCTCTGTAGCCACTGAAGGAGCACCTGCCTGCATTAAAATTATTGCAAACCTGGCTCCTGACGAGATATACTATAGGTCGACCTAAATTATCGACCGAAGCTGCGTTTTGCTGGGCCCCGGAGGGTCCGGGTAATGACCTGTCCTGATTGGCGCTAGTGGTGTTTGGGCACCATTCCAAGGAATGAAAAATTGACTGACACACCGTACAGGTAGGGGCTCTAAGGCCTGCGAAGTGGCGGCAGAACAGCTCCATGTCTATATTAGCCCAGTTGGTGAAAAACTGGAATTGAGCTAGGGCTGCGGCTGTCTTTGCGGAGAAAGGCCGGTGATAGTCGTAGAAGGCTGAGCTGCCTACTTGTGGCCCAAGTCCGTAACCTGATACAGATAAGCATCCAGCTCCTCCCTCCTTTCTGGTTGGGCAGAACAAATAACGTCCCTGAATAAGCTAAAGGCTAGCACAAACTCAGGGATGGACAACTTCCTGTTAAGGCGGGCATCCTTGGCCTTAAAAACTACAGAAACAGTTGATGACAATATTCTCTGGGACATCCTTAGAGGCAATGAAGATAGATGCCCAGTTGACATTCTTCCCTGCCAAAATAAATGTTTTAATACCTTCGGGAATGAAATGGGAGGGGACCACCTGTGGACTGGGCATGGAAATAACTGGCGTGAGGCAAAGAGGGGTAGAAGGAGCGGCTGGCGAGGCCGGTACTTGGGGAGTCGCTGGGGCTCGAGACTCCAGTTCCACTACCCTGGATTGGATATCAGCCACCGAATTGGCCAGGGAATTAATGGTGGACTGCAGCTGGGATAACGAGAGTTGGATGGATGACAGCGCAGATTGATCCCCAGAAGGGTCCGGGTTGGACATCAAAATTTGTAAAGCTCCACCTTTCTGGCAGAAGCTGGGTGTAGGATCCCCCTTCTGTTCAGCTCCGCAATCAGCTTCAGAATGGTCCAGTTCCTGAGGGACATAGAGATGGCCTGGCCTGAAACCGAAGTTTCAGGGACTGACATATTGTCGTCTATATCTGAAACTTGAGACATACTTGACCTGTGGAAAAAAACATACTGCTTGAACCAAGAAAAACGGGAGCGCTGGATAAAGGAAAAGACGGCTGGCGTAATAGGCGACCGGATGGTGGCAGTGAAAGAATGGATGAGGTTCTGTGAAGAAGTAAGTTGTGCCATACTTGGGGAAATGTACCCGAGGGATGCAGCCGTGAAGGGCTGGCAGAGGTGCCTTGGTGATGAACAAATGACCTGTCTGGACAGAAAGGATTGAGTACCAGAGACGAAGTGCTATGCTGGTGGGACTGAAGAAGCAAAAACTTGGCACCTACCTGGACCGGTGCTGAACAAATGTGAGACCGGGCTGGAACTTGGAAGAAAAGAGGGAACATACGTGCCTGATGAATTGAACATAAAGGGAATGGTGCAGAATTGAACTAGCAGATTGGCAGATTAATGAATGCGTGTTAAACCATAGGAACCGGAAAGACAAAAACGTGACCTGGAATCCCGGAGAATGAGAAGGAGAAGCCAGGAATTGTGGCGGAGCACGACCGGTGGCAGAACCTGCAAGAAAAGATAGAAGCTTGAACTACCAAGTGGCGGGTGCAAGGAACTAAGGAAGACGTGACCTAGGCCAACCGTGGCCAAGGAAGAAACAGAAAGAACGAGACAAAAACCTGGCCAGCCAGTGGCTGTGTGAGGAGGGAAAACGCGATGAGTCCTGAATGTGACGAGACAAAGACAGAAGAAGGCAGAAGAAGCAAGACAGAACCTGAGCGTACCAGGCAAACAGACAGAGTGACGAGACAAAGCCTGAACATAGCAGGAGACTGGACACAGCGGAGAAGAAAAGCCTGAGCGTGCCAGGAGACTGCGACATGGAAAGACATGAAAGCAAAGTTTTTTTTATTTTTTGGGGCTTTTTTCTTTAACACGGACAGGTCCAGGGGTGACAAACAAGATGAAAAACAAAAAAAACGGGGTGAGGAGAGAAAAACAAAAGAAGGAAGTAACCGACGATTCAAGGGGAAACAAAAACAACCACTGTTTTTTTTTATGTTGTTTTTTTTTTTAAACCAAACTTGGCGACAACCCCAAAGTAGCTAACCCAACATCACAGAATCGTGACCCTGACACTCAAGCTGAAGTTGGCAGAACTATAACAGTTATTATATTTGTTTTACTGTGCAAATGTTCTAGGCAAGAGTAAAAAAAATGCTGCAAAGTAAGAATGCTTTCAAAAATAGCTGTTAATAGTTTATGTTAGTCAATTAACAAAATGCAAAGTTAACGAACAAAAGAGAAATCTAAATCAAATCAATGCACATTTACTTCAATTCTTCCAGGTAAACTTTAACACAGTTTTTGAAGAAAATCAGCAGGGAGGTTTTTCCAAACATTTTGGAGAACCAACCACAGAAGAGATGAGCGAATTTCTTGAAACACGCTTTATTTCTAATTCGCCCAACCGGAAGTGTTCCAATTGGGCTGGAAATTGGAATATGACACTCTTTTCGGACTCAGATTTTTCTTTTGTATTTCTTTTATTTTTTTTTGTTTGTTAGTTTTTTGTTTGTTTTTGAGCTCTTTACCAAAATGACAGCAATAGCAAAGGTTGACGCTGATTTATATAGTTGTGGGTAAACGCATGACTGATGGTGCAAAACACACTGCCCTGTAGCATTTTATTTTCCATATTAGAATATTTCCAAAATTGCCCTTTATTAGGAGCACATGGGGTTTTTTTTGTTATCCAGAAATATGCCTATATTAGGCGTATTTATTGCACAGATTCCAGCGCAACAGTTAGTTGAACTGCAATCCAGATTTGTGGATCCTTGCCACAATGGAGGGACAATGGGTTAGGTTGAGATCACATCAGCGTTCAGCCTTTCCATTCTCCTGCTCCGTTATAGAAGCAGGAGAATGGAAAGGATTAATTTGGCACATAACTGACCCGAACGGAGCCTACTGGCCCCATAAACTATTATGAGGTCCGTTAGGTTTCCACTCACAGGCAAAGACAAAAGTCCTACATGCACAACTTTTTTCTCTGCTTCAAAAATCTTCCTCTGAGCTGAAAGCTAACAGACCCCATTATAGTCTATAGGGCCCGTAGGCTCCATTCGGCTCAGTTATGTGCTGGATCAGTCCTTTCTGTTCTCCTGCTCCTATAACAGAGCATGAGAATGGAAAGGCTGAACACTGACATGAACTCAGCCTTTGGCCCCATGCACTCGAATGTTTTTTTTTTTTCCGTTTACGTTCCGTTTTTTGCATTCCATATATGGACCGTATACGGAACCATTCATTTTAATGGGTCCGCAAAAAAACAGAATGTTCTCTGTATGCATTCCGTTTCCGTATTTCCTTTCAAAAGATAGAACATGTCTTATTATTGTCCGCATAACGGACAAGCATAGTACTGTTCGATCAGGGGCCAGCTTTTCCGCTCCGCGAAAAACGGAATGCACACGGAAGTCATCCATATTTTTTGCGGGTCCGTTTTTTGCAGACCACAAAATACTGAAAAAGCCATACTGTTGTGTGCAACAGGCCTTAAAGAAACCCTGCATGCTTCAGATACGATTTTGGCCAGTTGTATTATAGGAACTCGATGCCACAATGTGGACATTGTGACAAATTGCAGTTGTTAGCCAGAAATCCAAGGTTATAGACTGTAGCAGAAGAGAGAGTAATCTGAGGGCCATAACTTCCATCTATTTGTATGACTCCGTGCTTGGACCTCTTTGTGGATTTTCAACTGTGTTCAGATAAATACTGAATGTACTACAAACTCCTATTCGATGTACAGTACAGATAGACTTTGGTAAGTTTAATCTGGCCTGGTTACTCACTCTCCTAACACCACACGTTGGCCAATGCATCACTGTAGAGCCCTGCATTTCATCTACTTGGACTTAGCATCAAGGGTACCTACCCCAGGGAGCAACGGCCTGAGGGAGTACACCATGATACAGGATCTCATCAGGACCACGACAACTCCCATCCTCCCCATGCATGGCTCCCCATGCATGGCTCCTCAGGGGCTCACTGCATAAATTTGGCATAACAAAGAAGATATATACTGACAGATGGCAAGCTAAGCTCAGAATGATATTTATGGCTTGTGATCAAGCCCAGAAACTGAATAATCTGCCAAAATCCTGCCTCCTGATTACTTCACAACCTGTCAGCCTTTGAGCCAATCAAAGGCTGACAGACAGGTTGTGAGGTTCTGAGCCAATCAGGGAAAGCACCTCTCCTCTAGGGTCATATAATCCTTCATATTTATTCTCCCATCCTTTCCTCTGCCAATTTTCACAGTAAAATGGCACTGGTTCTATTTTTTGAGAGTCATTCTAAGCGAATCGTCAAAACTTCAGATTCATTTGGCAGAAGAATTTTTGTGAAATTCGTAAGGAAACCAAATTGTTTACAATTGATGTTCTCATCTCCGAACCACATATCTTTAATGGATGTAGGCTTGCTCAAATCCTTTTTTCATGTAATCCCAGACAGAATCGATGGTGTTTAGATTCAGGCTCCGTGGAGTCCATATCATCACTCCCAGGACTCCTTGTTCTCCTTTACAGTAAAGATAGTTCTTAAAGCCTCAAACTTCACGTAGCGCCACACGTCACTCTGCTGCTCTTCGTGTAGGGAAAGGTTGCTGCTGCGAGGTAGAGATTAGGGAAGAAATCTGTTGAACTTGGTGGTGTTAAATTTTCAAATTACAGCAATTATTGAGGGTGCTATGCTACATATTTGTACCCAGCCCTGAGCCCAGTGATACCGCAAAAATAATTTTTAATCCATCTGTTACTGAGGTGGGGGTCGGCAGCCATTTTAGCAACTGCAGTGTCCTTGGAACTGTATGTGACCTGCATGTGTGCCAGCCTGCCAGGGACATTAGTCTAATTATTTTTTGGTAGCTCATTGGAGGAAAAATTCATTTTTTTTGTGGCAGGTCAAGTCCCCCTACATTACCCATTTTAAAATTATGCGGTGACATAGTGCATTTCTGTAGTTGGGGGAATAAACCCGTACTGTCGTATCACAAAGCACGTTTGCATACACCACTGAAAAACTTATTTTAAAATTTTGCTGTGAAAAACTGCATTTCTGTAGTTGGGGGAATAAACCTGTACTGTTGTATGCAAAAGTGCTCTGTGGCACAACGCTGAAAAACCTGTTTTATCATTTTGCGGTGAAACACTGCATTTCTGTAGTTGGGGGAATAAACCCGTACTATCTGTAACGCTTCAACGGGTGTGGACCCGCTGTGCCACTTACTGGTTTGACTTTGGGCCAAACATGGGAGCGGAATCTAAGTGTCCCCCTGGTCTTCACCCTTTATTCCACTCCTGGATGCGGAAGCTGGTCTCAGCTGCAGGGGAGACACCAGGCCGCCACCACAAGAGTGGTCCCGGTTAAGTGGCAGCTGGCCAGAAATGCAAGCACGGGGAAACAGGCAGATTGAGCATGCTGTCGCTGGACGAAGCAGAGCTGAGTAAGTGATAAAGCAGAGCTAGAGCTGTTAGAACAGCAGAGCTGAGTTAGCCCAGGTGCAGCAGGTGTGACGATCTGAACAGCAGACAGAGGTGTGGTCGACAATCTGGGTCATAAACTGGAGAGCAGCGAGGTACAGGAGGATCAGACACATACAAGATTAGGATACAGGCCATGGTCGGTAGCAGGATAACGATACGGAAGCTAGCAGGAACCTTCGTTGTAGAAAACTACAATATTGCTCAGGCATTGCAGGAAGGGGGAAGCACCCTTATAAAGATGGTGCCTGGCAGGGATTGGAGAGAGGGCGGAATCAGGGGCATGCACAAACCCTCAGAGAACCAGGATGCATGCGGCTCCTACAAGGTGCAACTTAAGCTGTAGCTTCCTGCAACAGTGCAGGAAAGAGGGTCCGGAGCCTGCAGCAGGGAGTAGGAGCCTTGTGTGCAGTTCGACTGAGGTACATAGCAGGGTGCGCTGCACTCTGGCAGCTGACAACTGCCATTGTTAGACTATCGTACCACAGAGCACGTTTACATACACCGCTGAAAAACCTATTTTAAAATTATGCGGTGACATAGTGCATTTTTGGAGTTGGGGGAATAAACCCATACTGTCGTACCACAGAGCACGTTTGCATACACCACTGAGAAACCTATTTTAAAATTTTGCGGTGACATACTGCATTTCTGTAGTTTGTTGCAATAAACACTGGTTTTGTGCTACATAGCAGATCTGAGGCCTACACTGTATTTCAGTCATTTTAGGTAACCTGTGGAACTCCGCATTTACATAGTTGGTTTCAAAAACACCGGTTTTGTGGTAGATAACATATTTGCGTGTACGCTGCATTTCTGACAGTCAAATTAAAACGTCAACCTCTGCTGTTACATTGTTGGTTTGAAAAAAAAAAAAATGTTGATAGTGAAGTAATTGTAATTTATTCTGTTTATAACACGTGCACTGCCTTACTGTTAGTGAACTTAATTGCCTGATAAGACACGAGGGGTTTGCATGTTGTGCCATCAGAGCCTGAAGCGAGGCATAAACGTTCTAAACCTGAGCACAACCTGCATGACCAGGCAGCTACATGCAAAGCAGTGGAGTAAACACCTTAAAAATCAAGAAAGGTCTCAGGCTCCTCCTGCTTCCTCCTCTGCTGCTGTCTCTGCCTCTTCCTCTGGAATCACAGTGGCACCTGCCATCCAGCAAACAGAGGATGTGCCACCAACACCACCACCTCTGTCATCATCACCAAGCATCTCCACCATGTCACACCTAAGCATTCAGCTGTCCATCTCCCAAACACTGGAAAGAAAGAGGAAATACCCACCTACCCACCCTCGATCCCTGGCCCTGAATGCCAGCCAAATTACTGGCCTTTGAAATGCTGTCATTCCGTCTGGTGGAGGAGGACTGTTTTAAACAGCTGATGGTGGTGGCTGTCCCACAGTACGTCGTTCCCAGCCACCACTACTTTTCTTGGCGAGGTGTCTCTTCCCTGCACAACCAAGTGGAGGATAAAATCAAGTGTGCACTGCGCAACGCCATCTGTGGCAAGATCCACATAACCACAGATACACGGACCAGTAAGCATGGGCAGGGACGTTATATCTCCCTAAATGCATACTGGAACAAAACAATAGCTAATCTCAGGGAGACCAGCTACAGAAAACACCGCGGAGCCTCATTTAAGAGTCTCAACACACCAATCAAGTGTGGAGGAGGATTCTGGCTAATCCTACATTTAGTATATTACTGTTTCCCAGGGAGCTTTGTTTTCTGTAGCTGGTCTCCCCGAGATCAGCTATTGTTTTGTTTGAGTAGTCTCCAAGGCATTGCTCCCAGTTAGCCAGAATCCTACTCCACACTGATGAGGGTTAACACCCCAAAAAAGCTGTCTGTGGATGGATAACTGGCTTAGGTCTTGCCCGTTACATCTCTAAAGCTTGTAAAAAAGCTGGATCTTGACAAAAGAGCCACTTTATATGGTGGATTTGGTGATCTCTGTAATAGGGACACCGCTTTGCTCGGTTTTCCATTCTTGGAGGGATATCTGTCTTTCATTATGTTGTAGACCCCATACTTGGGCTCCACATTTATTTGCATATAACTGCATACTGGGTAAATGTAGTGGTGGCTGGGCTGGAACTCCACCTTGCATACGCTGGAGAGACTGTGCGAGCAGCAGCAGGTGATTCAGTTTGGTTAGACCGACCCAAATAACTGGCTCAATAATTATTACATATTCCCTTTGACGGTGGCAAGTACAGTGTTTTTTCAACCCAAAATATAGGTAGGTCCCGCCGACCCAATTAACTGTCTGAAAAAATGCTATATATCCCTTTGATGGTGGCAAGTACAGTGTATTTTACCCCCTTCCCGACCTATGACGTGTATACTTATCATGGAGCACTGCTACTTGGAGCTCCATGACGAGTATACGTCATGGCATTAAACTGTCACCATGTCTGCAGAGACCATGCAGACATGGTGACCAATGAGGGCGGTCCCAGGCAAGTGATCGCTTTGATTGGCTAGTCTGTTCAGTGACCAAATCACAGAGTGGTGAGGTTGGAAACAGCATGAAGAGTCAACATAGTGACCCAGTCACAGAGTAGTAAGGGTGGCAACAGCATGAGAAATCTACATAGTGGCCCAGTCACAGAGTAGTAAGGGTGGCAACCGCATGAGGAGTCAACAAAGTGGCCCAGTCACAGAGTGGTGAGGGTGGCAACAGCATGAGGAGTCAACATGGTGGTCAGTCACAGAGTGAGGAGTCAACACAGTGGCCTAGTCACAGAGTGGTGAGGGTGGCAACAGCATAAGGAGCCAACATAGTGGCCAGTTCACCAAGTGGGGAGGTGGGGGACAACTGCAGTGGCAGTAACATCACAAGATAGTGGCAGATGGCAGCAGAGGTAGGTGGCAGCCTCAGAATAGTGACTGAAGCATGTGACCAGAAAAAAGGACCATTTTTGACAATGTTTTGGTGTGATGATCTAGTCTGATACATCAGACACTGGCGTATGGAAATCCTGGCTTATCCACGCCTGATTCATCTTTACAAAGGTTAGTCTCTCAATATTTTGTGTTGAAAGGCGAGTTCTCTTTGGGGTAACTATACCTCCAATGCACCCGCTCTGATGCCACACTACTGGCTGGGCAGGAAGGCTTGCCAAGGGCAAACTCAGCCAGTTATGGCCACAAAATCAAGTTTGGCTGCCCAGTAGTGTAGGGGATCTTGGATTTTGGGTAGCAGGGTATCCTCCAAGTATGCCACCACCGGCTGGTTCAGGTTCTGCTCCATGGCCACTGCTGCTGTGTGGTTTCTTCAGTAGGCGGGTGAAGAAACATGCTCATCAGAGACTCCAGGCTTAAGTTGCTGCTGATGTAGCTGGTGCTGCTCCTGGCCCCTACCCCCATCCCCCAGTTAATATGGCTCAAACTACGCAAGCAACACTAGTACACTCAAACACATCATCCCCTAGGGTGTCCAGTCGCCGCACATTTATTAAACTGGTTTAAAGTAGAACTGGGTTAGTTGCCCATAGCAACCAATCAGAGTCCATCTTTCATTTTCCAAAGGAGCTGTCAAAAATGAAAGGTGGAATCTGATCGGTTGCGATGGGCAGCTAAGCCAGTTCTACTTTACACCACTTTGATAAATGACCCCAATAGTGTTGCGTTAAGAAAAAAAAAAAAAACACACACAGCTGAGTTCAAAACATATAAGTGGCAAATAATTAATTAGGATGCAAGAGATATAAAGTAACAGAGGTTTTGAGGCATCATTCGAAACTGCCTAAAAAGACCTAGTAACAATGTAAAACAATAGTAGTTTCCTTGTAAACATTGGCCCTTTGGTAAATGTTTGGTGAATGTATTCTTCCTCCTGGTTCTATTTGAACATTTACTGAATGACACTAATTCATTGTGCTCTTGCTTTCAGGTATCGACAAAAGAAAGTGTATCATATAACAAACAGTTTAAATATGATATGAGACTTAGAAGAATATCTGATATGACACCTGAAAGAAAATTCTGCAGTGCAATGTACACAGATATAATCATGTTATGGATAATTGACTATCAATAATTTGTACGAGAGCAAACAAATCAGTAGGAACTGTAGCTGCTGATGGAAATCAGTATTTGTTTGTTTTAGTTTTACACCTCTTTGTGCATGCTCCATTTACTAAAGCTATAAAGAATTCAATGGATTGATTTGATTATACTACGGTCGTAACCATAGCATCACAGCCTGTCCAAACGTGATTTGATGATAGATCTTATGATGTGGCTTCTTTTTCATCATTATTTGCTTTCTTCATTTACACCAAGAAACTAAATATTTCTGCTATGTTGCCATTGCTACATCAGAGCAACAAGGTTTTAAAGAATTTATTTCTGATAAGTTTCAAGTAAACGTTCCAAATCACCAAGTGTAATTGACATAGTGTTTTGTGGTTATATTTGGTCTTTTTACGATTACCAACTTTGTGGTCTCAAGGTTGACACATGTAACACACGTAAATCCTTGCTGATCTGTCCAGTAATTTTTAAGTGTTTTTTAATAAAGCATCTCTTGATGGAATCGTAGTGACCTTTTCCTACGGTTTCTTTATCATGTATATGGAATTATATGCTAAAGTAGACATTGCTTTTTATTTTACAAGCTCATTAAAACAAAATCCTAAAAAACAGTCAATTGTGTAAATATGCTTTTCCATACCTGATAATGTCTGACAGTGGGGGATGCACTTGACTAAAAAAGGCCTGATGAGATGCCTTGGGCTAAAAATGGTCCCCACTCTGCTGTATTTAATCTCTGCATGCCGGATGACTTGCATGACTTCTCCGCCACCAACTAGGGTTCAAGCCGCAATGTTTTAGTACACTTTTTGCCTGGAAAACATCAACTTTTCCGTCCGCTGCTACAGCAGCGGCTGCAACAATACCTAATTTTTCAGGCATGTGTACATGCCTAATTTTTCTGGCCTCTGGGGCTGCTCTGTGGCTGCAAAAACAAAACAAAAAAAATAAAGGCACATACAAGTGTCAATTCCCCTTCGTGATCGTTACCGTGTTGTGGTGAAGGGGCTTGCATATCCCAATAAAGCGATCACCTCTATGAATGTGTTGGCAATGTTGGCACACCCCAGATGATAAGGTCGTTGCTTCATTGTGAACAGACCAAAAGCGATCGGCTGGATAATTTTTTATAGAAAAAACTAATTTTCTTTGTGATCATCTAAGGCGATTATGAAAGCCTAGTATGACAACAATGGGCCCACACTGCAGAATCATTGTTTTCTGGGTCACCTAACTGTCATTGAACTACCTCAGCATGACCATAGGCTTTGAAAAAATCAGTGGACAGCACTCTACAGAATCCTGGAGAATCATTGGTATTTGCTTACGTCTAACCAAAAATTGGTACCCTATGTAGATAACAAACCTAAGATCATTGCACGCAAGGGACCCTCTTTGAAGGACCAGCTTGTACGGAGTCATTTCCAGCGCCCTACACGGCAACTGGGAAGAGGCGTTAAATTAAAGGGTACACATCCGTGTGGCCAATATAACATTTGTTCATTTACGTTGGGCCAGGATTACTTTACAAATGGCCAAGAGCTCATACGTCTTAAGCAATATGTTAATTGCCGCACGAGAAATGTTGTGTATGCGATCTGCCCATGTAAGAAATTGTATGTGGGACAGACCTCACAAGAATTGCGTAAACGAATACAACAGCATATGTCGAATATAATTTTGGCTGATCGTGACAGGGCGAAGGAGAAACCACTCACTTCTGTGGCTACACACTTCCTGGATCACTTTGGAGGTAGGTACCATTGTCTCCAGGTGGTTGGGTTAGAAAAAGTTTACACTAGCATTAGGGGGACACACATGATTTCACGTCTGCTTAAAGCTGAATCCCGCTGGATTTATAATTTAGATTGTTTGACTCCACAGGTTCTTAATGAAGAACTTTTGTTCACTGGATTTTATACTGGGTAATGTGTTTGTTTTACTCACTCTTTTTCTTTTTGCCTATGTTTTTTTCAGATGTTTTTTCTTTGCACGGGCAATTATTGGATTATTTTTCTGCACTTTTTTGGATACCTTCTCCTTTTTCTTCCCCTGGGACCCACTTGGATTTGCCATTTGCTGGATTATCTGTTGAACTTTCCTTTGGATGTGAAGTGGGGGATATTCCTCGTCTACATGCATTTTTGGATTGGACAGACTTTGTTGAACAATTCTGGCCCTTTATCCTTCCCCTGGGACTGACTTGGATTGGCCACTTGCCGGATTATCTGTTGAACCTTTCATGGGTCTGGACTAGGGGATATTCCTCGTCTACATACACTTTTGGAATGGACAGACTCTGCTGAACAATTCTGGACTTTTTATGCCCTTTTTCTTATATATTATAATCTGCCACATGTCCCCCTCTCTGGTCCTTGGTGCGGACCGTTTACTCTGTGGGCGACAGGACAAAGAAATCCCTACCTCCCTTTCCCTTCCCTCTCTCCCCCCCCCCTTTTTTTTTTATGAATTAAGATAAAATAGAAATAACCAAAAGATATAGAATAGTCTATTTGAATGTAGAATTTATATATTTTTATAAAGTAAATGCAAAAATTACATAGAATAATAATAAATATAATATATAAAAAACACACAAAATATAGTATAAAAAGTATAAAATATATTTATCGATAAATGTATATATAGAATATAAACAACATATAAAAAATATAAAAAGTATAAATATATAAAAAACATAAAAAATAAATAAAAATAAACAATAATAATATAAAGAATCAATAAATAACACTAAAGCACAATAAATAAATATTTAGTATAAAATTCACGTGAACTACATAGAATAACGGATATGATTCAGGCACTATCATGTTTGTGTTTTTGTATTTTTATGCACATCTCGCACTTTTGCCTGCTTACTGGCTTGTATATCTTTTTGTATATTTTTTCTTAAGTTGATGGTGGTTATGGTTTTTGTTTTTATTTTGTTTTATGTCATACCCTTAATTGTTTCCTTTCCTTTTGCCCTCTCGCTCACATAGTTCCGCTGCGCATGCGCCGTGCCCTTAACTGCCTCAACATCGCGCTTTTCCGCTTCCGGTCTTTGGAACGCGGCACGCGCGTTTTTTGATCCAGCGTGTGACGCTGCTTCCGGTTACTGGAGTGCAGCACTTCATACGTTGTCACGCATGCGCATTGGGCTATCTTGTTTGTTGGCGGATTAATGCGCTCATCCGATTCATTTGGTCCGGCGCATGCGCACATGGTAGTTCCGCCCGCCGATCTGTTCAGCGCGAATTATACTCTTCCCTATACGGATGGTATACACCACCCACTGACTCCTCCTCTCTATGGGAGTCTCCCCTCATGGACCACTCGTATGCCTACACTGCAGGTGATCAATGTTACTCTCATTACTATACCTATATATGTAAGCTCATTTGAGATTTTGAACAGGCACCCCTGAGGAAGCCAGCAGAGCCTTGCAATACGCGTTGGGTTTTCCCTTGCCTATCACGCACATTTCCACAATGCTATTTTTATGATAAGTATTACCTTCATACTATTCAATGTTGATGGATCTTATGCACTTTACTTATTGTTTATTTATGTGGGACTGTGCTTACACATATGTGGTAGTGTCAGGGTGGCGTGTGGTACGTATTTAGTCCACACTGCCATGACTTATTGTATACAATGGTTTTAACTTGTCCTTGTTGTGTCTGTTGTTCTCAATAAATTTGATATATTTTTCAGAAGTGCGGCTTTTATCTCGGTATTCTTCTCTTTTCTTTGGTGCGATTGCATATTTAATACCGTGTGCCGGCACTCTTGTATTGTATTAATTCGGTGTGCCCCTGTTTCCTAGGGTAAAAGGCTTTGAAAAACTGCCATCGCCTGCAATCTCCC
Organism: Bufotes viridis; assembly: GCA_033119425.1. Lineage (NCBI taxonomy): Eukaryota > Metazoa > Chordata > Amphibia > Anura > Bufonidae > Bufotes > Bufotes viridis. Next base: position 41,731,682 of record CM065599.1, read on the forward strand.
AAATGTGCGCACAAGCACATTCATCACTACACCAAGATTGAAGCATAGAGGAATAAAATTTATGTCATGAGTGTGTTAACTATTGACAACTCTTTGCGGTTGTCTAAAATCTATTCGATACACGTCCCCTGATAGAGGACGTAACAGGGATTAAACTGATAAGAATAGTACTACTTAACACACCACTCATATAGGGTATCACAGTACATTGCACAGCGCACGCGCAGTGACCTACAATTCAAACGAAGCGGACCGAGCATGGGTCTTTTTCCATCTCCCGGTTCCTAAAATCTATTCACTACACCGGCCCTGGCCCTGATAAGGGACAAAACACAGATTAAACTGATAGGAATAGTACTTAGTTAACGCTAGTTGCATTGGTGACAAATTCCATTGCAAGTGCCCAAAATTAGAAGGAAGTGGACAGCGCAAGCTTTTTTCTCTATAAACCGCAAACTGATTTGCAGAACATAATTAACTTAACAAAATATGTAAAACATTCTTAATCAGTCAATGGATAGTTTATTCTTTCATCTCAACAGACTGTAGGTTCCCTGCATGATTTGTGACTGTGCGCTTCACTTGTTCAGATTCTCTACCCATTTCCAACTTGGCAGTAGACGTCCACCCACACAACATGACTAAGCGTGCCAAATGACGATCAAATGGAATATGTGATGAGACACATGGAGCTATAGCTGTAATGACCAACGCATCATCCATATGAGATAAAGATTAATTCTCCCTAAGGATCTCATAAGAAATAATTCGTTATCACAGGCGACATGCTGTTAAAATTACAGTGTTAGTGTAAATAAAGAAATGAAAGCTAGAACCTATGTTAAGCATGTGGTTGCATTATCTAATTATGCACAGTGCCTTGAAAAAGTATTCCTATCCCTTGAACTTTTCCTCATTTTTTTTTTTACATTAGGGGAGTTCTAATAACTATGTATAAATATATCAGGGGTCAGTACAGAGATCTCTCCCATCATCTATTTATCCCCAGGACTGTCACTGTGACGAGGGGACATCCTCTGCGTCTGGAGAAAAGAAGGTTTGTACACAAACATAGAAGAGGATTCTTTACGGTAAGAGCAGTGAGACTATGAAACTCTCTGCCTGAAGAGGTGGTGATGGTGAGTACAATAAAGGAATTCAAGAGGGGCCTGGATGTATTTCTGGAGTGTAATGATATTACAGGCTATAGCTACTTGAGAAGGGTCATTGATTCAGAGAGTAATTCTAATTGCCTGATTGGAGTCGGGAAGAATTTTTTTCCCCTTAAGTGGGGAAAATTGGCTTCTACCTCACAGGGTTTTTTTTTTTGCCTTCCTCTGGATCAACTTGTAGGAAACAGGCTGAACTGGATGGACAGATGTCTTTTTTCGTCCATATAAACTATGTTACTATGTTAAACGCAAACTTAAATACATTTTATTGGGATTTTATCTAAAGGACCATCACAAAGTAGCAAGTGTGTGTTAAGTGAAAAGAAAATGATGCATGGTTTTCCAAACTTTTAATAAATAATAATCTGGAAAGTGTGGCATGCATTTGTATTCAGCCTCCCTGAGTCAATACCTTCTAGGACCACTGTAACGCAGTGCAAGCCCAAGGTAGCAAGACTGTACTGGTCGACAGTCGCTGTGCAGAGAAAGATAAACATCTAGAAACAAACGACACAAATACAGAGTTGTACATAAATGGGTCAGAACCAGGAGGACAATGCAGTACAAAAATGAGAAACAGAAAGTAATCCAAGAATGAGCCGAGGTCAAAAACATGAGCAATACAAATCCGCACAGCTGCAAGAGCAAAGACGGTAACTAGTGAGCCGAAACAAGACTGTCACTGGCAATGGTTTATGGGCAGGAAGGGGTTTAAATAGAGCACCCGAGTCCATGGATCAGCACCTTATAGGTGCTCCATTAGTCAGAAACGATAGTACACATGAATAAAGCAGTTGAGCATTCAATCCACTGCTAATCTTCTCCAGCACACACCCATCACCAGGGGCCGTGGCTCAGCAGTGTGATTCTCAGTCTCTGCACTGCTGTAGCTGGGACAGGTAAGTTTATAACAACCACATTTTGCTGCAATTACAGTTGCATGTCTTTTGGGGTAAGTCTCTACCAGCTTTGCACATCTAGAGGCTGAAAGTTTTGCTTATTTATTTTTATTCGCAAAATAGTTCAAGCACAGTTAGATTGGATGGAGAGGATCTGCGAAGAGCAATTTTCAAGCCTTGCCACAGATTCTCAATGGGATTTAGGTCTGCACTTTGACTGGGCCATTCTAACACATTAATATGCTTTGATTTAAAACATTCCACTGTAGCTCTGGATGTATGTTTAGGGTTGTTTTTCTGCTAGAAGGTGAACCTCATCTACAGTCTTTTGTAGCCTCTAACAGGTTTTCCTCCAGGATTTCCCTGTATTTAGTTCCATCCAACTTTCTATCAACTCTGACCAGCTTCCCACCTTCACTGTTGAAGAAAAGCATCCTCACAGTATGATGGACCACCATGTTTCCCAGTGGGGATGGTGTGTTCATGGTGATGTGCAGTGTTAGTTTTCTGCCACACATAGCGTCGTCAGAGTTACTATCCCACCTATGTCTCCTTGAAAAAATGCTTTGGGAGATGATGGATAAGGATGTGGCACAGAAGGAAGTGGAGGAGGAACAGGGATCTTTCCCATGGTTATCAGGTCAGTCGTCAACAGGTGACTTGGATGGTGGGTTCCTGCACCAACAGCGGCTTAGGTACACAATTGTCCAGCCAGGCCATAGTTTTGGAGGAGGAGAGGAGGAGGATCTGCGTTCACAGCAGCGTGGCACCCAAATCAGCTCGCTGGCTTTACTGGAGCATGGTTAGGGGGATACAGAGGTCACATACAATACACCTCTTATTGAGGACCGCTTGTCGTTGCCTCTGAACAGCCTGGCACACATGAGTGACTACATGCTGCAGTGCCTGCGCAACGACCGCCGAGTTGCCCTCATTCTCACCAGTGCTAATTACTGTGTGGCCACCCTGCTGGATTCCCGCTACAAGGACAACGTGCCATCCTTACTTCCATCACTGGAGTGTGATTGGAAAATGCTCGAGTACAAGCGCACGATGGTAGACACGCAACTGATGTTCTCACCTGACAGCGGGGGCTCAGTGAAAGTGTAACACCCCCGAGTGGTGTTACCTCTACTGCACCCTGCTGCTCTTTCTAGTGGGCTAATATAATTTCATCATATGTATTATATTGCAGGTCCTCTCCACACTGTGCATTACTAATTTGTTTGCAACTGTTATAAATGTAATGTGCCTAGTTCACCAGCAGGTGGCAGCAAACATGGCAGAGCTGTACCTGGGTAGAATGGAACTTACCATTCCATTCTTACTCCCCTCTGTAGGGGAGTGGGCCAGTCCTACTTCCTGCAGGAAGGGTGGGGACCAGTTAGCTTCAGTTCTAGTTGACCCCCAGAATAGGGGAAGGGTGTGCAGGGGCATTTCTCTGCTGGATGTGCCCAAGCCAGCAAGAGCACCCTAAGCTCCACTGGCCATGGAGGCCAAAGCTTGAAGCCTCAGGAGCCAGGAGGAAAGTTCCCAGGCATAACCTGGAGTCAGACTACAAAGTAAAGTGTAGCATACAGAAGAAGCCGAGTTATACTGCCAGCCTGTCAGTACAGAATATTCAGAAAGAAACAGATATAGCAGAGTGGAATTTGCCTGTCAGTTTTATGCTAAAGCCTACTAGAACCAAGACAAAGCCTGTAAACAGTTTTGGAGATTGTTTATGCAAAGTAAAGCTGCCATTGAACTTCATCATTGGACTCAAGTTATTCTTTTATCCCTCAATTATTCCACCTATTTATTGCTTTGGAGCCAAAGCCTGGGGTCCAGCCTTATCCAAGTAGAAGCACCGTGACACACAAAGAGACATTTTAGACTGCAACATACCACTCAGCATTTCCTACACCTGGGACGCGTTATAGAGAGGGTCCTGGGGGGAGGCTGCCCGTTGCAAAAGTACGAGGTGAAGGAAGAGGAGAAAGTCACCAATGGAGCTGTGGCACCACCAGCACCTCAGAAGGGAGGGTTAGCATGGCCAAAATGTGGAATAGCTTTGGCAGCACGCCACAACATTAACACCACCATCTGATATGAACTGTCTTAGCAGGAGACAGCGTTTCAGCAACATGGTGGAACAGTACATGTGCACACGTCTGTACATACTGACTGATGGGTCTGCTCTATTCAACTTCAGGGTCTCCAAATTGGGCACATGGCCTGAGCTTGCCCTTTACACCTTGGAGGTGCTGGCCTGCCCTGCGGCAAGTGTATTGTCTGAACGTCTGTTTTGCACGGCGTGGGGGGGGTGGGGGTAATCACAGACAAGCGCAGCCGCCTGTCCACAGCCAACGTTGACAAGCTCATGTTCATTAAAATGAACCAGGCATGGAGGCATGGATCCCACAGGACTTGACCCTACCTTGGGCAGAATAGAGAAGTATACCAGCCTCATCCAGCCATTGTGATATTGCTGCACACTTTGTGTGTTCTCTTTGCCATTTCCAAATATTTTGGGGCCTCCACAAACCAAAAAAAGTAATACGTTTTAAAAAAAAAAAAAAAAGAGGATTGGCTATCTCCCCCGCTTTTGCCGCCTCTTCTACCTGCACCGCCACATGTTCCTCCTCCTCCAATCAGACCTTCACCTCCTGGCTCAAAATTATTATGTCTTATATTGGCAGAGTAGAGAAGTATACCGGCCGCACTGCAGAAACCAGATAGACTTGTTTTTGTCTAGAAAAACTGCTGTTTCATTGCCAGCGAGTATCATTGAAGCCCTAATGTAAGTCTATGAAAGACAGTAGTGGTTACCATGTTTCTGTTTGTGCCGAGTTTCTCCACTCCACCCCTCCCACTAGAAGGTTCCAGTCTAGCTAGAAATGGTATATAAGGAGAGGAGTCAGAGCCCCTAGTGTGCTGCAGTTAGGGATCAGTGCTCAGAAGAGGAGACTCTGCCAGACTATTGAGTGACCAGAAGATGACGCTGAGATAGGGGATACTCTGCAACAAACCCTGGGCCTCCAGCCTTTGGCCAGGGTACCAGCCTTCTAAAAGAGAGAGGAACAGCTAGTTCAGGCCTTTTCACAGCATCAAGCCCTTTTTCTGCAAGGGAGGAGATTAGAGAAACCAGCCCTATGCCTCGTCTGTATTGTTTTGTACCTGAATTCCTCCACTAAAGAAGCCCACTGATTTACTGCAGACCCTGACTTATTTCCCATTGGGGTGCACCACGCCTTAACATATTTTCTGGAGAGCAGCAACATGTGGTGACACCTTAACGGTGTCTAGGGGAACCCAGCCACCCCAAACTCAAACCCGGACATTGCATCAGCTGTTGAACAAGATGCATGTGGCGATATATTAGACCGCCCTATAATACTGAGGCACAGCAATTCTATATGTCAACTGAAATATTAACGTGGATTGTGTCAGCAGTTCAACAAGATGCAGATAGCGATATATTCTCCATACGATCTCTCTACACTGTTCCTGCAGTCTCCCTATCCAATATTCTCCAATTAAAAGTTTTCTGCAACACTGTCCCTAGCACATAAGCGCTTGTCAGTCACGTCTCTCTCTTTGTTCAGTTCACAGTGAAATGATGGAGACCATGTGGAATGAGGCTTTTTGTAGAGCTGTGACACAGAGGATGTCTATCAGCTGACTGGCTAGCTGCATGGCATTGTGGGTCATATCATGTTCCCAGGCATCTTATTTTTACTTTGTAACATATGCAGCAGGCATTTTTGAAAAATGTGTATCATTACCACAAAGCGCAAGGAAATTAGGCTTTTTTTTCAGCAAATCAATTTTTTTTTTAAACTTCAGTTCAAATTCCACTTCGGATACTTCAATTCACTGAACACTAATTATGAGGCCCTTAAATGAAAAGTCACCTGTGTCGTAACAATGAAAAGTCACGGGTTTGGTATAACCTGTGATACAAGGAATACTGAGCGGTACTAGGAAAATTGCAAGTGTTTTTTCTATAATTTAAAAGACAGAGGTGGAATTAAATGTCCCAAATCCGTCCCCTTCCATAAACACACTGCACACTGGCATTGACAATCCACAGTGGCAATAATGCAATTTTTGCTGTGAAACAGGCTTGAGATACATGCTCTGAAACAGTTATATCCTTCCCCAACACTTGAGTGTGACTGCAATATTTTTGCAGTGATGATAAACGGCTTTTCAACTAGACACTGTGATGCAGTAGTGCCTTCACTAACACAGTTATTATTTGTGTTACTGTTGTCAACTTTGCTGCTGTATCTACACCACCCATTATCTTGCACAAATGTAGAACATGTTCAGTAACATGGTTATTGACAAACCATTATGACCGCTGTATTATTATTGTGGTAAAAATAAAGTAATATTTGTTTCAAAGAGTAACACATGTTCAGTATAACTCGACAGTGACAATGCAATAATTTTGCAGGGGTGAACAATAAGCGTCTTTTCAACTAGACGCTTTGATGCAGTGTGCTTTCACTAATATCTTAGAATTGGTGTTACTTATGTTAAATACTTTTGCTGCTGCATTCACCCCACCCATTATTTTGCTGCAATTTACAATGTGTCCAGTAACAGGCAAATGGTAATGGCAATATGACTTCCATATTATTATTGTCAATGCAATATTTTTGCAGTGATGATAAACACCTTTTAACCCCTTAAGTACTGGGCTCATTTTTGGTTTTGCATTTTCGTTTTTTCCTCCCCATGTTCCAATAATCTATAACTTTTTTAATTTTCCGTTTATATAGCCATATGAGAGCTTAGTTTTTTAGGGATAACTCATACTTTGAGGGCACCATTTCACTTACCATGTCTTATTGGAAAACAGGAAAAAAATTTGTGGTGTCAAATTGAAAAAAAAAACCACAATGCCACCTAGGTTTTTTGCATTTTCACATCATGGCCTTTACTGTGCGCAAAAATTACATGACGTTCTTATTCTGTGACTCAATATAAACACAGAAATGCCAAAACAGTATTTTTTTTTTATTTTTTTGCTACTTTAAAAAAAAAAAAAAAAACCTTAGAAAGAAAATCAAAGTTTCCTTTGCATCGCCATTTTCTGACAGCCATAACTTTTTTATATATTTCCATCCATAGAGCTGTATAAGAGCTTGTTTCTTGCGAGACAAACTGTAGTTTAGATTGCTACCATTTTTGTGGCAAGTATGACTTTTTGATGACTTATTCAATTTTTTTTTGGGGGGGGAAGTTGACAAAAAAATGGCAAATAGTGAATTTTATATATTTGTTCCATTATGGCATTTTTTTAAATATTTTAATAGTTTGGGCATTTTTGGACGTGGCAAAGCTAATATGTTTATTTTATTGTTTTTATGTTTATTGTTAATATATTTTTAGATGTAAAATAGGGAAAGGGGAGTGATTTAAAGTATTCATATTTTTTTACTTTTTGTTTAATAACTGTTAGCCCCCTTAGAGGTTAGAAGTTGAACCTAAAATCTATTAGGGTGAATAGGATTTCCACATACTTCCTGCTGCTCTGTGCTTTGTGCACACAGCAGCATGGTGCTTACCATGGCAGCCCTGGGAAGCTCAGCAGTATTTAGGCTGCCATGGTGACCAATTGGAGACCCTCAATGTCACTGCGGGGGCCCTGATCGAAAGGCAGAGGCAGCAGCATCCCTCTGATTTACCTTAAGGGTGCCGTGATCAGTGTCCATACATTACCTCAACCACCATGACATACTGGTACTGGTAAAGGGGTTAAGCTAGATCATTTGATTCAGTTGCCTTCACTAACACCAATAATTTGGTTACTGATGTAAAATGTGTTTGCTGCTGTATCTACCCCTTATCTTGTAGCAACGTTCAATGCTTTCAGTAACACGGCTATAATGCACTGAGATACCCTTTTACAAACAATAATTAGAAACTGATTTCTGGAAAAAAAATATTGGGCAATTTCTCAATCCTCGCAAGAATATAATATGTGTAAGTGTAGAAAGAAACCTTTTCTAAAAAAAAAAAAAAAAAAGCTGCCTGTTTTGCTGGAATCTGCATTGTATAACTAGATGCCAAATGCTGAGCCTGCCAGCAACTACACCTGATAGTGTGAGAACTGGTGACTATCTTTCTTATTACATCCCTTAATACACTCCAAATTCCCAAATATTCTCTCCCTATAATCTTCTCATACGGTCCCTATCTCAGTGGGTTATGTATGCAGAGGCAGACCTACAACACAGCCAGGTTGGAAGTACAAATAGAATGACGTTCTGTTCATTTTGCACAGGCACCTCCCTGGCTGCTGCCCCCTGATTGGCTGATACAGGCTGTCAGTCAATTACAGTAGGGCAAGTCCTCCTCCTTACTTCCTCCCGTTGTCATGTGCCCCTCCGTCTTTTTCCTCTCGTGGTTTTTCCCACCAACACGGACAGCAAAGTGGTGTTGTGTGCCACTTTGCGTGTTTCATCTGAAATTAATAAAAAAATCTCGAAATTCATTTTGCAGATGCATTTTTGCGAAATCTGTAACAAATTCGATTAATTTAAAATCGATTTGCTCATTATTACTACCAAGGTTGGGTATCACTGTACTGTAACATAAATATACTACATGGCAAAAAGTATGTTAGAAGAAAAGAATTCTTCATGGTAAGAGCAGTGAGACTATAGAACTCTCTGCCTGAGGAGGTAGTGATGGTGAGTAATAATATTACAGGCTATAGCTACTAGAGATGGGTCGTTGATCCAGGGAGTTATTCTGATTGCCTGATTGGAGTTGGGAAGGAATTTTTTTCCCCTTAAGTGGGGAAAATTGGCTTCTGCCTCACAGGGTTTTTTGCCTTCCCCTGGATCAACTTGTAGGAAACAGGCCAAACTGGATGGACAAATGTCCTTTTTCGGTCTTATATACTATGTTACTATGTAGAAAGTCCTATAATTAAGAAGGACAAGTTCAATTGTGTAGTCTTATACTCTCAGTATGGCAATATGGCATGTTAGTTCACGGAATTTTGACTTTTAGGGCAGCCATTAAGAACTTTAACTGTTATTATGAAGGCAGAACCATCTAGGAGTAGGAACAGACCAGATGGAAGGCAGCACACACAATCACATAAGGAACCTCCTAACTACTGATTTGTATAGACCACAAAAAAGCCTACCTATGATAGTACCCTCAAGTCAGCATCCCAACAGCTTCATGGAATGAGTTTCCGTTGATGAGCAAATGCATAAGATAATCATGCACAATGTAAAGAATCAGCTGAAGTGATTACATCCATTGTACTCTAAATCTCAGTGGGTGCTGATTCTCATTGAAGAAACAAGACATTGTATGGAAATTTATTTTCATTAAATGTCCCATGAAAACCGTATTCAAATTAACTAACACCAGCCAAACCCAAAACACCCATCTGTAGATAGCACTGTTTCAGGGTTCTTGACCGTCATAAGTAGAGCAGTAGAGCACAGGTTGGATGGATGAGATGCCTCAGATGTAGCTGAGAGATGTACAGTTGAACTCTACGGCAAAAGAAAAGTGTTTTGTGGAATATTGAATAACAATTCACTATTATGAATTGCAAATGAATTGGGTTTGACAGATGCCAGCAAATATCTTGCCTGGATGTATACTGAAAATTAATGCTTGCTGGAAGCAAAAAAATATTGAGGCTGTTTTTTTTAATGTTTTTTTTCCATGGATCCTCACTTTCAATAAACCAAAATCTTACTGCTGCAATGGAAAACGGTACAATAGACATGGGTCTGTTTCTTCCTTTGTGGTCTGAAGGTGTGCCATTTTCTGTTTCAGTATAACTGTGACCATGTGGATCCCATTCCGTGGGGAAGAACTTGATTGGCTTGTACAGAGATATCTCCATCACATCATTCAAAAAGCTAACTACCTTATCATCCCTACTAGTGTCCAGCTTCATCAAAGCTCCAGTGCTGCTAAATGGGGTCCCAAGACAGAGCTTTTACAGCAGCAAAGAGAAGATCAGCAACATATCCGTGAGAACAAAAAGAATATTGATTATGCATATAATGATTTGTCCACAAATTGTTTATTTCTGCATTACCATACAGCTTTGGGTTTATTCCTTTCACGCTGTTGATACTATTTCACTGTCAAACAAAGTATACATGTTGTAGCTAACTTAACTACAGCACACGATTGATGGAACTTTGATTACTAAACACAAGACAGATTTTTGAAGTAGTCATAATGTTTTAAATAGCAGTTTTGAAAGTTATTAGGCACAACAATAAAATCACTAAAACTTAGAATGTAAAATATGACAACTAGTAAAAAAGCAGGTGGTGCTCTGTCATACTGAAATAAAGTGATAGAAATTGCAAATGTCTTGTACATACTGTAAGTGCTGTTTTTAATGTCTACATACTAAACATGTTTTTATATCTCTTGATAATATACAAGTCATTTATATTTCTTGTTTAAAAAAAAAATCAACTCAAAGTATATAAAGAGTAAAATAGGAGTTGTCCCAAAGGCATCTCATCACTTCTGGAATGCAAACAAAGACTGGAGGTGGGCTTCCGAAAAACACCAACATTTGAGAGTGTGGGATTTAAAGGACATCTGCCAGCAGATCTGCACCCATGAAACTGGCTGACCTGTTACATGTGTGCTTGGCAGCTAAAGGCACCTGTGTTGGGCCAATATTCATATATGCCTGCATTGCTGAGAAAAATGATGTTTTAATATATGCAAATGAACCTCTAGGAGCAACAGGGGTGTTACACTTGCTGTTATACTTACAGGCTCAGCTCCCTCTGCAACTGCTGCACCCTCTGCACTTTGACAGGGCCCGGCAGTGTAAACTTTATCACATCTGGCCCTGTCATTTAACGTGGAGGCAATACAGCAGATGCAGAGGGGGCTGAGCTACTAAGTGTAACCGCAACACCTTCATTGCAACTAGTTTCATTTGCATTTAATTAAACATCATTGGTAACTCAGTTTGCTAGTGCCTTCCTTCGGCCTGGATTTCATAACCCAAAAGATAGATATGAGAGATTAGACTATTTCCCAAAATTCATTTCGGGTCCGTTTCAAACAAAGTGGCCATCAAATCTGATCCAGATACTCATTAATTCAGCCTGAATCAAGAATGCTCCAATTGCCCTAAAAGGTTGTCTATGACACTCTGGGGTCTCCTAGAATAGTATCCAACCCCTTTCAAGCTATATAACACCAAGACAGCATTAGTAATGTCAAAGTGACAGTGACATATGGCTATGGGTAAACACATGGTAGCCAGTCTAACAAAGTGTATTTAAAAACACACTTTAAGATTTTTTATATTTTTAAAAATAAACATTCCAAAAATGATCCCTTTTTGGGGGGACAGATGCCTGCCAATGTTTATGCAGACAAATTGATATCAGAATGAGCAATGACTTTTAAACTTAGTTTTTCAAAGTCCTGTACAATAAACAGCAACTTTGAAAGAGAAAAGTACAGTATGTCAAGCAGTACTTTATCAGCTTCAGGATTAATAATGTAAAAGATTTGTGTCTGATTGACAGTTCTGGGTATTTTCTGAGTACTGTAGTCCACCCTTTCCTTATATTACATTAGTTGTTCTCCTCTGAAACCTCCCTAGCTCTAATATGTCTTTCTTGTGCACAGGAGCCCAAAATTCGACACAATACTCCATTTGCCGTCTAACTAGTGATTTGTAAAATGACAGAACTATCTCCTGGTCCCTTTATCTCTTTTGATGCAACCCATAATCGTATTGGCCATGGCAGAGGCTGCCTGACACTGGTTTCTATGGTTAAGTTTATTGTCCATAACAAAAGCAGGTGCACTCTGCGGCAATACCAAACCCTCACACTGATGTTAAAATTGAGGGGTTAGTTTGACACATCCTACTAGGAGGACATGTCTTAAGCTCGGACACAACCGGTCAAGGTCTCTCAAGTAGCCCGAGACCCTACCACTCAACCTACCTGTGCCGTATGGTTCGATACCAGGGGCTGTTGGGCATTACGGGAGCGTAAGGCCTGACTCACAAACAGCTTGTAACCATGCTTGCAATGGGAGGTGCCTGTGAGCCCCACCCGAGAACGACTGATATGGCCCAGAGAAGAAGGTATGAAGAGCTATAAGAACCTATGTTTGGCCTAATATTGATTTTCCAGGTGACAGAATCCCTTTAAGTGTCAAGTGAGAAAATACTACAACTTTAATTACAATGGACTATATCAAATCTGTCTATTCTGTCCTCTAAGTGTGAGTGGGACATAAGTCGACAGGTAGCTAAACTCTCTTCTAGCAACTCATTGACTCAAGAGAAACATCCAACTTAAGATTTTATTGCAAGGGTAAGGTAACACTGAGAAACAGAAAAAAATGTGCTTACTATTGTTGATCTGCATGTGGCAATAATCTGATATCTAAAACATACCAGTGATGGCACATTAGTTCTGGGTGAAAAGGATGATTGCAGATACTACTTTGCCATCTTTTCCAAATTTAACTAAAGGACAAACATGATGATGTCAACAGGGTAATAGGTGTTACTTACAGTGGCTTTCATGGGACATACATAGAATTAAATGCTGGCTAGCTAGAAACTGTATTCACAAACACCCACTAGAGCTATAACAGTAAGTACAGTAAATATACATATACAGATAACTGCTGAAGACATAACACTCCATGCCTGGTATCCAAAGGATACAACACTAAGGCATCTCTGGAGAGAATACCAAAATTAGTACAGTGACAAGTCTGAGATTTATGTTTAGGCTCAGTTTGCCTACGAGCTTTAAAGTTCACCTTTCTGACTTTTCTGTCTTCACTCGGAAACACTTTGGTTATCAGTCCTAAAAGGACATTCATTTCTATTTGACTGAAAGTCTCTTACAAGAGGAACATTACCAATTTCTATGTTAGGTTTATTGGCTTGAAGAGGTCTTTAGTACTAAACTCACCAAGAGAACCTGCAGCTGTAACGACACTTTGAGTGGGAAGAGTAGAAGAAGTAAGCAAAAGGGTATTCACAAGGAGGAGAGAACCAAATCATAACGAGCCTGGTCCATCATGAATTTAATAAAAATAAAAAAATCATCCTCAAAACGATCCCAAAGTTTTTCAGGTTCGCTTCAGACAAATCCAGTAAAATTGAATGCAGTGTCATTTTACAGCACATGTCAGCAGGAAAAAGCACGAAGGAGGAAGATACAAGGATACTTACATGACCCTGAGAGGAAGAGGATGGCTTGCACCAATTAGCCCACAGCCTGAATGAGCCAATCAGTGGGGCAGCAGGCAGATAGTTTCCCCTGCAGAACAACTAGAAAGTAATTATGTGTTGGGTTGTGAATGAGGGTGGATGGGTGTAGCAGTCTGTAGTAAAAAAATAAATAAAAAATTCTTAGGGACAGTGTACAGTCACAATCAAGCTTTTATTCTAGTGTCAGGGACAGTTTAGGGAAAGGCTAGAAAGAAGAATAACTGAGTAGAATAGGGAAGAATAGGGAAATCTTTTAGCCAGCAAGTGAGTGAGGAGCTAAGGCTGGGTGTGCCTGGTGCTAGCAGTGCCTTCTAGCTGCACTTACTGCCTTATAATACAGCTGTAGCTGCTGGAAAACCATAAATCCAGCCTTTTGCAAGAATATTACTTTTTTTATCATTTAAAATTTCAGCGAAAATAGTATAAAATCTGAAACAGGGCATGTCCAGACAGTTTGAATGTTCGTGGGTTGCAAAAATAGCAATACAAGTGTTTATTGCATATTTTGCAATCCATAGGGTACCGTTTTAAATCTTGGTGAAAATACTTTAAATAGTAGTCTGAAATCTTGGTCAGGACATCTCCAGGCAGTTCAAGTATTTATGTGGTTTTCAAAATGAGCAATACAAGTGTACAACGCATGTTTTACAATCCAGAGGGTAACATTTTCAATCTTAGTAAAAACACTTGAAATAGTAGTCTGAAATCTGGGACAGACCATTTTCAGACAGTTCAAGTGTTGGTGTGGGTGGCAAAAATAGCTATACAAGTGTCCAACTTGTGTTTTACAATCTAGAGGGTACCGTTTTAAATCTCTGATTGAAAACACGTGAAAGTGACCCTTTTATAGTGGGCCCAAATCTTTTACAGGGCAAATCCAGACAGTTCAAGTGTTGGTGTGGGTGTGTGGGGGGGGGGGGGGGCCCCCATAATCTCATAATAGAATGACAACTTGTATTTTACACTAGAGAAAGTTTGTTCTGAATCTATGTATTTTAGCGCACATAAGACATTAGGCCCAAATCCAATAGTCGCGCAGATACTGCATTAGTCCCCCAAAAATTGTCAATAGTGTCTTCAGTCTGTTTGTAGAAAGGGAAAAACTTAGTTGTACCTCGCTGTCTTTAAATTCCAGAAAACAGTTTTGCATTCCATACTTTCCAAATTAAAGACCGAGGGAAAAGCCTTGTCCCCACAGAGCCAGAATGTGGGTAGTAGCAGCACCAACTTTCCGGCCAGAAGTAGTAGAAATAGTAATAGTGTTAGGCCACAATTCTCCCCAGCTTCAGAAAGGCGTGACACTATTAGAGAGGAGAAAAAGGATGAAATTGTCGATTGGATAGCTCACTCCTCCGGTCATAGCCAGTAGTGTTGAGCGCGAATATTCGAATAGCGAATTTTTTTAGCGAATATCGGCACTTCGCTAATTCGCGAATATTTCGAATATAGCGCTATAAATTCGCTATTTCGAATATTAGTTTTTTTTTTTTTTAGTTATATTTTTTTCTTTCCCACTTCCCAACAGTAGTTCTTACCTGTCCTGAGGATTCTTGGCTTCCTGGCTGCTCTAGTCAGTGCCCATTGCCGCTTCTGCCGACTTCCGTGCTCATGGAGCGTCCCCAACCATGGGAACGTCTCTATATACTAAAATGTACTGTCGGATTTGAGGAATTACGTTGAAATCGCAATGCGATTAATTTAAGTTATATTAATCGCATTGCGATTACAACTTAGCACTGCTATCTTACATAGGCTAGAATTAACGAATATGGAATATAGCACTAGCAGTGCTAAGTTGAAATCGCAATGCGATTACTTTAAGTTAAATTAATCGCATTGCGATTTCAACTTAGCACTGCTAGTGCTATATTCCATATTCGTTAATTCTAGCCTAAGTTGAAATCACAATGCGATTAATATAACTTGAATTAATCGCATTGCGATTTCAACGTAATTCCTCAAATCCGACAGTACATTTTAGTATATGGAGACGTTCCCATGGTGATGGGGACGCTCCATGAGCAAGGAACTTTATGGTTGGCTTGGTAGAATTAGCGAATAGCGAATATGACGAATGTATCAATGTTATCAAAACGAAGATAACAAAATATTCTCCATCTTCGTTTTAGCAACCTATTCGTCAACTTCGCTAATTCTAGCAATCAAATAGGAAGGTTGACTATAGAGACAGCTGTGTTAAATTCGCTATGCGATTATTATTTTTTTTTAATAGAATAATTATATTACTTGATATAATTATTATAATTATTCTATTTATTAAAAAAAAATATATATAAATAATCGCATAGCGAATTAAACACAGTTGTCTTTATAGTCAACCTTCCTATTTGATTGCTAGAATTAGCGAAGTTGACGAATAGGTTGCTAAAACGTAATGTAGAATACTTCGTTATCTTCGTTTTGAGGAATATGACGAATACATTCGTCATATCCGTCATCTTCGCTATAATTCTAGATATGAAACCAATAGGAAAGTAGCCTTAAGTTAAAATCGCAATACGCGATTATTTAAATCGCATATTAATCACGGTAACTAGAATAATGACGAATATTCAATTTCGACGAATATTCATTCGAAGATTCGCGAATTTCGTCGAAATCGAATATGGCACCTGCCGCTCATCACTAATAGCCAGATGACGTGGAGGTGATTTCTGAGGTTGACACTGCGCCTGGAAGCCAGGGGCCACAACATTCCTCCTGTTTCTCCTCCTTGTAGCCCTAGATAAGCCTATCAGTGCTGTCATCTCTGTCTTCAATGCTACCTCCTAGTGTGGTGCCTACCTTTCTCCCTAAAGACAATAGTGATGAGCTTAGGCTATACTCGAATTCACAATATTTTGTCAAATGATCCCCATGAATTTGCGAATTCATGTTTGCAAAAATCGGTAATGTAATATGCGCATATTGTGTTCGCAATTTCATTACCTATAACATGTAATAAACAGACAATCACACAAAGGCTGTATGCAAACAACCTATCCATGAGCCAGGTGCAGTCAGAATACCTTACAATAGCAGACTTGTGCACTATGAGACATTCAAAACCAACTCTCGCCTGACTGATAGCCAGTAAGCCTCAAAGTTGCTTGATCTAACTTGGATGGCTTGGAGGGACCTGCGCACCTAGCTTATTATTATTAGGGTGACAAAAATTGTAAATTTGTTTTGGGGATGCCAGCTAACTAGTGATGAGCGAGCATGCTCGGCCGAGTATTGGTTCAGCTCGAGCATCGCTATGCTCGGCGCTCAGCTTTACTCAGCCGAGCAACATGTGTATTCGTCATATTGCTCGAGTCTCCTCCCCTATTGGTGCCTTCTAAGCAGCCAATGAGGGTCCAAGTAAGTAATTCCCCTCAGTGTAAGGCTATAGCAATGTTAACTGTAAGCCTTAAACTGATTGGCTGGCCGGAACACGTGATACCATTTCATATAGGAGCTGAGATCCGGCGCTCAGCTTATTCAGCGTCAGGGAGAGCAGACAGTAGGCAGAGACAGATAGCGTTTTGCTCTAAATTTACTGATTTCACTCCAAAAACCTTATTTAAAGACAGTGTGTGTTTGACAGCAGTGCAGCACCTTTTATTTTATTTTTTAGGAAAGGGGTTTGCTTCAACACTCAGGGACAGGCGTCACCAGGAAGGGACAGATAAAAAAGTGATTTTCAAGCCCTGCACTAACTTCTAAAAGACAGAAAGATTTCTGATTATTGACATCTACAATACGCCATCATAAAGCAGTGTGTTGGGCAGACATTATAAAAAGGGGCTTATTCACTACAGTTTGCCTGGTACTGAGATATACACTGCACCATCATAGAAAATAATTCTTCTGGGTAAATTAACCAAACTTGTGCCACATCTGTGTATGCGTTCAGTCCGCCACCGTTATATTAATTTACTCCAGCAGAGAGTGATTTATATTTTGGCAAGTAGTTAACTAGTTTTGGGCACATCCGTGTGTGTTTAGTTAACCGTATATACAGTATTTCCGCAGAGAATACATTTTATTTGGGACAAATTTGTATCCAATATAGAACTATATCCGAATACAGTGTGTATTGTCAAAATTACATTATCTCTGGTCTAATGTAGTGCCGAAAATCTGTATTTTTTTCTGTATCCAGTACCTTACTGGAAGTCAATACAGTGTGTATTGTAAAAATTTCATTATCTCTGGGCTAGTGTACTCCTGAAAATCTTTATTTTTCTGTATTCAGTACATTACAGCAAGCTAATACAGTGTGAATTGTAAAAATGTCATTATCTCTGATACACATAATTCTAATAGATGCAGGTCCCACAACAAGTCCCATTCTCCCGTAGAAGTAAATGGATAGAGCCACACATGTGGATCCACTGCATACACTGCAGTTGGCAAATTAGGTTGTGTTCCAAGATAGCAGGGCAATACATCACGAAAGGTGGGCAATCTGTCAATAAGGGTTCATTCCCATTCACACTCTGACCTTTGTGAGGATATACCATAAGAGTCAGATAGATGTGAGCTGTAACTGCTCTACTGAGTAACTGCAAAGGCTTAGAGGAAGTATTGCTCCAGAGCTGCATCTTCACACAATCATATTACTGAGCTCTAAAGGCAGTTTTTTTTCCTCCTTATGGCTTGATTTTTGCTCTGTTGTACATAGTCAGCTGTGAGACCTTATATAGATAGTGCTGTGTCTTGCTGAATCACATTCAATCAGTTGAATTTACCACAGGAGAAATCCAATCAAGAGTTAAATGTAAACTTTCATAGCATAGGTTCTGAATTCTTATGTCCATGCTAAATTTTAGTGTTTCCTTTTCAAAAAATCTGCAAAGATTTGTAAAATTCTGTTTTCATGTTCTCATTAAGGTAGAGAGTTTTTTTTTATTTTATTTTGGCACAAAGCCACAAAACAGCAAAATGTGAAAAAAAAGTTAAAGGGTCTGAAGGCTTTCTGAATGCACTGTATATTAACCTGTCTAACTGTCTGCATGCAAAACTGATGTTGTATAACTCCATCTGCATTGATAGAAACCTTCTTGCATCTGGGCGCTGCTCTCAAACAGCATGCCTTTTAAACTTTGCAAAGTAAATATTTTATGAAGCATGTCCTTTTTGTCACTACTGCAGCAACAGTTATGATAGATATTACAATCACATCCAGTGTTTATTTAGAATGAGAACTTTTTATATAGAATTGAAGTCAACGCTTTCTTAAGGTATTGTTTCTCTTTGGCATGCTATAATGACTAATTACTGGGGCTTTCCATACTTTTAAAAACAGTGTTGGCCAACCATGATCATCAACTACTGTTTCCTAGGACCAGGTTTCAGCTGTAACATGAAATTTAAAGGACATTTTTCACCAGCAATCTCTCTATCAAACTGTTTACATAGACACATAGCTGTATTTCACCTGATTAAAACGCTGTTTTTCTTTTGTTGATCCGAGGCTCCATTCCTGAGTTATGATACTTTTTCTTCATATGCAAATTAGGACTTTGGTGCAATAAGCATGTCACCATCGCTCTCATTGCGCCCAAGCTCCATTTATTTCTGTGGCCAGCCCATCCCTCAATGCATTGCAACTGGCCTTGTCAATCAAAGCAGCAAGGGAGGGGCTGGACACAGAAATAAGTGGTGCTTGGGTGCAATAAAAGTAATAGTGATGCCCTCATTGCACCGAAGGCCTAGCTTGCATATTAAAAGAAAAGCATCATAACAAGTTCCAGAACAAGGCGACAAGGTGACTGGTAGAGCTGTCACGAACATAAAATTTTCCATTTGCGAACAGCAAACGCGAACTTCCGCATATGTTCGCGAACTGGGCGAACCACCATAGACTACAATAGGCAGGCGAATTTTGAAACCCACAGGGACTCTTTCTGGCCACAGTAGTGTTGGAAAAGTTGTTTCAAGAGGACTAACACCTGGACTGTGGCATGCCGGAGGGGGATCCATGGCAAAACTCTCATGGAAAATTACGTAGTTGACGCAGAGTCAGGTTTTAATCCATAAAAGGCATAAATCACCTAACATTCCTAAATTGTTTGGAATAACGTGCTTTAAAACATCCAGTGTGTGTATACTATCAGGTATGTTGTTGTATCAATCAGGTAGTGTAAGGGTTACGCCCGCTTCACAGTGACAGACCAAACTCCCCGTTTAACGCACCACAAACAGTCCATTTGCACAACCGCAAACTCCCCATTTGCACAAGGTTGGATACCAAGCTAGCCATGTCCCGTTTCTTGTCCTCACCGACGTCATTGAAGGTCTCTTCCTCCACCCAGCCACGTACAACACAAGCCCCCTGGGACGCCTGCTGTAGTTGGTCTTCCACTTCTTCATAGCTACCTTCCTCCTCTGACTCCTCTTCTTCAGACTCCTCTCTCTGCGTTTGCCGCAGGTCCAGCAATCGACGACAAGGCTGCTTCTGGTGGTGATGGTGACCCCAATTCTTCCTCTTCAGGCTCATCTACAGCCTGATCCAGCACTCTTTGCAGGGCACGCTCCAGAAAAAACGTATATGGGATGAGGTTGATGATGTTGCCTTGGGTTTGACTGACCAGGTTTATCACCTCCGCAAAACGACGCATGAGCATACAGCCAGTGTGCATGAGCGTTCAGTGACGCGGCCCAAAAATACCCAGTTTAATCTGTTTTGTCCCCTATCAGGGGCTGGTGTATGGAATAGATTTTAGGAACCGGGAGATGGAAAAAGATGATCAGTCCTCTTCCTTCCAATTTGGGGCACTGCGCGTGCGCCGTGCAGTGTACTGTGCCACCCTATATGAGTGGTGTGTTAAGTAGTACTATTCCTATCAGTTTAATCCCCGTTACGTCCCCTATCAGGGGACGTGTATCAAAAAGATTTTAGGAACCAGGAGATAGAAAAAGATGATTGGTCGGTCCTCTTACTTTTAACTTGGGGCACTGCGCGTGCGCCGCGCAATGTACTGTGCCACCAATACAAATAGTGTGAACTACTATTCTTACCTTTCTAATCTTTGTTCAGGGGACGTGTATTGAATTGAATCCTTGCATGGGGAGATAGAGAAAAAAAGCTTGCTCTGTCCGCTTCCTTCTAATTTTGGGCACTTGCAATGGAATTTGCCATCAATGCAACTAGTGTTAACTAAGTACTATTCCTATCAGTTTAATCTGTGTTTTGTCCCTTATCAGGGCCAGGGCCGTTGTAGTGAATAGATTTTTGGAACCCGGGAGATGGAAAAAGACCCATGCTTGGTCTGCTTCATTTGAATTTTAGGTCACTGCGCGTGCGCCATGCAATGTACTGTGACACCCTATATGAGTGGTGAGCAGTGGGCACAGTACAGTCTGTGGGCCTGACACACACTGGCAGGCAACTGCAGTTATATTAAAGGGTAAAAATTAAATGACTTTTATCTGCAAGGTACTGTGCCCCCCTATATAAGTGGTGGGCACTAGGAGTGGGCACAGTACAGTCTGTGGGCCTGACACACACTGGCAGGCAACTGCAGTTATATTAAAGGGTAAAAATTAAATGACTTTTATCTGCAAGGTACTGTGCCACCCTATATGAGTGGTGTGCACACAGTACAGTCTATGGGCCTGCGGCCTCTCACACACGGGAAGGCAACTGCAAAATATATATATATATAAATTAAAATAAAAGCAGACTGATGTACCAGCCCTAAAAAGGGCTTTTTAGGGTGCTTTTATGGCGCTGTCCTTACAGCAGATGGCCCCTTTCACACAAGCGAGTTTTCCACGCGGGTGCAATGCATGACGTGAACACATAGCATCTGCACTAAATCCTGACCCATTCATTTCAATGGGTCTGTGTACATTATCTTTTTTTACACGCATCACTTGTGCGTTGCATGAAAATTTCAGCATGTTCTCTATTCTGCGTTATTCAGTGCGGGTGCGTTGCGTTTTTCACTGATAGTTGCTAGGAGATGTTGTTTGTAAACCTTCAGTTTTTTATCATGCGCGTGAAAAACGCATTGCACCTCGCGGAAAAAACTGAACAACTGAACGCAATCGCAGGCACGAACGACTTTGCCTCTGAAATCGCACAGTTTTCACTGAACGCATCCACAATGCATCCGGACCTAAGGCCCCATTCACACATCTGCAATTTTTGTCTGCATCCATTCCGCAATTCTGTGGAATGGATGCGGACCCATTCATTGTGAATGGGGCTGGACGTGATGCAGAGAGCACACTATGTGCTCTCCGCTTCCGCATTTGCGGAGCCGCGGCCCGAACTTCCGGGTTTTGGCCCCGAAACATCTGGCCGAGGCTCCGCAAAAGATAGAGCATGTCCTATTCTTGTCCGCAGCCTGCGGCATGGTGTGTTGCGGATCCACAATACACTAAGGACGTGTGAATGGGGCCTAATCCGGACACGCTTGTGTGAAAGAGGCCGTTGAGTCTTTGAGGACTGGAGTGGACACAGAACACTGGCCTAGCTAATGCTTTCCCTATTAATTCAGCAGCACTCTCCCTGCTCTAACTAACACTGCAGCTTCAGAATGAATCTAAGATGGATGCTTTCCTTGCTTTTTGATAGGAGGTTGGACGGTCTGAGAGGGAGGGTATGTCAATTGGCTGGAATGTGTCTGCTGACTGTGAGGTACAGGGTCAAAGTTTGCTTAATGATGACTTATAGGGGGCGAATCGAACATCGCATATGTTCGCCCTCCGTGGCGAACACGAACATGCAATGTTTGCCGGCGAATAATTCGGGACATCTCTAGTGACTGGTCACCTCTCCTGACATGTTTGTTGTTAGTAACTATTTACATTCCCCATGTAATAACAATTCTGGAGCATCTATGCTTATGACTGTTGTGCCATTCTTGTGTTATTTTGACTAGAAATGTATGAATTAATTGCCAGAAGCTTGCAGTAACGGAACAGATGGGTTTTACCAGTTGGAGTGTGTCCCTACACAGCCTGAGACCAGTGGCATTGAGTGGACAGAGCCAGACACACCCATGTAACACCTGTAGGTAGAAACAGACAAGGGCAGTGAGGCCTAACCTAGAACCTAGCCCAATTTCCCTACCTACTTTAAGCCTTATTTGGCAGAACCGCAACTGGATAACAGTCCCTACTCTAAATAAGTGCAGAGACAGACAAACACCGACAACAAACAAAAGCAGAGTTGTACGTCAATGCGTCAGAACCAGACGGGCTATGCAGTACCAAACGAGAGACAGAGAACAGACAAGCTGAGATCAGAACCAGATGAGCAGAATAGTACCAAATAAATGAGACAGAGAGTGGTCAGAAGACAAGCCGGAGTCAGAAGCACAGAGGAATCAGTATGCAAAAGCAGGAACAGGGAACAAGGAACCTAGCTAATGAGCCACACAAGACTATCACTGGCAATGGTGTTGTCAGGACTTAAACCCAGGGACTCCTGTGTTCCAGGCGGCAGCTCTTCCAACTGAGCTATTCAGCTTTCTGGACAGCTCCTGTGCTGAACTGAAGCCTAGTTCCCTGTCCCTCTTGTTCTGTTCCCGCCTCCCTGGTTTGTTACACCTTATTCCCCGATTGGACAACCTATTTAAACCCAGCCTTGCACTTCCTGCTTTGTGAGATTATTGTGCTCTTAGCGTGTAATCAAGCTACTCTCTCCTGCGCTGCTATGAATCCTGACGCTCCTCCTGTGCATCAACTACTGTTTTTCTCCTGACTACGGTATTTGCCTACTCCTCTAATACTGATGCTCATCCTGTGCATCGACCACCGGTTTACTCCTGACTATGGTATTTTCCTACTTCTCTAATACTGACTCTCATCCTGTGCATCGACCACCGGTTTACTCCTGACTACGTTACCGGCCTTGCAATTACCCCAAGTAGTTGCAATAAAAGACTCCGAACCAGACCCGAACCGTTACAGGTGTATGACCAGGAAGGGATAAATAGAGTGCCGAGTCCCTGTATTAGAACCTGATAGGTCCATTACTCGGCTCTCCATTAGTCAGAAACACTAGTACACAGTTGTAGAGCATCTGAGCAATCATACCACTGCTAATCTGCCCTAGCACACACCCACTGCAGGGAGAAACAGAGCATTGCATCCTTTTACTAGGGATGCAGTTGGTTCGCCAGGGGGCATGGTTCAGTAGCGCATCTGTCACGACCGCTATCCCAGCAGTGGTCGTGTCGCACCAGACGGAGGGGAAGGGGGACCCTTATCTACGGATGGGAAATAGAACGGCCACCCCTAACAATCCCTAAGCTGGCACCTGTCTGCCCTGATACCCTAGACGGGGTGTGAACCCGTGCGGCGAGCAGGATGCCTAAACCCTGAGTCACCCTTAGAAGACTAGACTGGGGAAAGGCAGATGGGAGCACTAGTCACCATCACTCATATCTAGGAGAACAACAGGGGAAGACAGGGGAAGACAGCAACAAACAAACAATCTCCAGCAGAGATAGACTTATCCAGTCACGAGCAGAGAAGACGATCCCAATAACGATAGTCCACGCCAGACAAGAGCTCCACAGCAATACCGTCAACCGATCTCCTTCAAAGGTCAGAATAGCACTGGAAGTAAGGACTATATCTGGCAATGACTGCACGTGAAACTGAAACTAATATAGTAGCTGGGAGTGGCAGACAGCACTCACCTGAGAAGAATGCCTACAAACTCCCAGTCAGGACAAAAAGGTTCACAAGGCAAAACATATCAACGGATGACATACCCTGAACCACGGAGCAAACTCACAAGCTATCGCGAGTAGCAAGTCGCTGCGACCTTCTCTTCCCAGACCTATCTGGATCAGTCACAGTCGTGACAGCATCTTTCCGAACATGCCAAGGCTGTGGATCGCACTACTGGAGCCAGGAAAGGTAAGTTTATTTGGAGGGGCCACCAGACCCTCAACATAAGGAGCAGGTCTTGATGGAAACTCAAGATGAAACTGGAACATGAACATCCCGAGCAAGAACCCATCTCCCTTCTTTTGCACTGTACCCTTTCCAATGCATAAGGTACTGAAGGGAACCCTTAACTCTCCAAAAGTCAAAATATTTTTTCTGCCTCGTACTCTAAATCGCCTTGAATTATAACTGGATCTACAGGTTAAGTTGGAGGAATGTACTTATTGAGCAAAGATTTGTGAAACATTATGTACCCTGAAGATGGAAAGATACTGCGTTTATTATAGATGATTTCTTAAATGGGACAATAAACTTATGAGCAAGTTTAAAAGAGGATACCCTGAGATGCAATTTTTTTGTAGAAAGACAGACAAATTCTCCCAAAACAAAGTTCTGACCCAAAGAACGCTTGTTGTTTACTGGTTGCTTTGAGCTTTTTCCAGGCCCTTGCGAGTCTGGGCCCAAACTGTGCACAGATCATTAACAATAGCATCCACCGCAAGTTTCGCAGAACTTAACCCAGAAACCAATGAAAAAGGCGGATTAAAATCATAATTACAATAAAAAGTTAAGATGTCTCTAGAGGAGCTGACATTGTTGAGAGCAAACTCTGCTACGGCCAAAAACCTATTCTACTTGTTCTGATAGTCAGACTGTTGGCAGCGGATTAATCCGGTCTCCATCAGGCGTAGCACGATATTTTATTCAGGGACAGTTTGATCCATAGTCTCTTACTAAATTCTCTGCAGAATCTCGAGACATACTGGACTCCTCAATCTGAGACAATGGATTCGGGTATCCCATGTAATTTAAGAAGATTGTCGACAAACAAGGTAGCACTAAAAAAAGTGCCAGTTAGTTTCTTTAATAGAATTAGGTTACACATTTTAGAGAACCTATCAATAACCACCCAGGTGATCATTTTCCCCCGGTAGGGTGGAAAATCAGTAATGAAATCCATGGAGATGTGTCCAAGGTCTCTGTTGAATTAGATTCAGCCGCTTTGCCAAATTTTACAGATAAATTTGATTAGTTATGAATAACTTAATCAAAAATCACATTCCAGTGTATGTAACAGGCGCAATGACTGGAAATGACAATCACGCCGCCCCCTGTCATTGAACCCCTCTGATCTCTGATCATGGCATCTGACATTAAAATTGAAGCCTTTCAGAGGTTAATCAGGGTTAAAAAAAAAAAAAAAAAAAAACACTTACTCACCTCCGTAGCCGCCATCTTGATTATAGAAATCACGCAAAATCTCACATGGTGAACATGCTGACCGCGCGGGGAGACGTCATCACTGATGACATCACCGCACCCGGCCAGTGCAGTGACATAGTAACGTCACTGTGATATTTCGTGCAGTTTCTTCTATCAAGAAGGTCGCCACAGTCTTTCTGTAAGAAAATGGATAGATAACGGCCCCCTCTGTAATGCCAGGTATATATAATGCTCCCCCTTGGTGCCTCCAGTAAATAATGTCACGTTCTGTAGTGCCAGATAATATATTTCTTCGCCCCCTTGTGTCACGGTGGGGAATGGGGGAAACTCCCCACCATACAATATCCAAGGCTCCTGGACCAAAATGCAGGGAAAAGGAAGCTTGTCACCTCCTAACATCTCCCTAATGTCACCCTAGTCTCCTAGTAGTATGAGCCGCCTCCAATGGTAAAGGGACTCATGCCCCCAAACCTAGAATACTAGGAATCCCTGCATTGCCCTAAAAGCTGGTGACAGGGCAGAGACCACCTATTCATCCTACACCATGGATGAAAGGTGTCTCCAGGGGCCCAGAAGCTAACCGGAAACTAGACATAGTGCTGCAACCATACAGCAGGCAAGTATAACACGACAACATAACACCAAATGTAACCAACACTTATCTGCCGCAGCCGAGGAGGTTGGATGGCGCCAAGATCTACCCGGACTTCCATGCGAACACCAGATCTAGTTTAGTAATCACCCCTCCAGGCGACCAATCCCCTTTTGGAGAACAAACCCACACGTGCGAATACGTCCAAGCTCCATGCAGGCCTGTACACACCTATACGGAACAAACACCAGACATACCTCCCACACCAAAACCAACACACAAGGTGGGGAAGGGAAAAGGAGGAACACAGAGTGACAACGCAGGACAATGACAAAGAACCTTGATGACAACCAAGGGTGGCTCACACAGATAAGGGAACCAGACAGAGGAGCAGAGCTCCTACACCCAGCTGACATGCAAACAAACTGACCTCAGGCTCAACCACACCAGAATATAAAGAGCCCTGAGGCCACACCCAGCATAATTAGCACACACTAATATAATTAACCTTGTGCACACCAAGGCAGGGAGGAAAAGTGCACACATGTATAAACACGTAGCCACCGGCAACTGCATGTGTGGCCAGCGAGTAACCTAGCCCACCACATTAAAAGGGAAAGTGTCCCGCATGCTAAACACTACGTTGCCAACGGCAACCGCATGCACAGTGGAAGTGTCATGGTCTACAACCAGCCGACCACGACACAGCCGTGACATTTGGTGCCCCCGAGTAGTGGTAATGTTTAGGATTTTAAAAAAATAAAAACACATTCCCGGTCCCCCACCCCTATCTTCAATGCAGGCCAGAGCCTGAGCTACTGCATCCCAATGACATTATCGCTCATGAATCGGCCAGCGTAGAAGGTCACGGTGATGTCATTGCGACCTCTTGCTCCGTTCCACTGCCTCACAGGCTATTAAACTGAACAGTGGAAATGCGTCCATGATTATGCCTGCTAACATAGGTAGCAAGGTGCTGCCCTAAGCAGGCGCCTATCTATACCTACCCTTTGTTCTGACCTTGATTGGATAACTATTCTACTAAAGATAATGCCACTCCTCTAAGACCATTTAATGGCTAACAGTTCTCTGTCTCTTATAGTATAGTTACATTCAGGAGTCAAAAAGGAACCCACTTTACCATTTTGCCTAAAGGGGCTTTTCAAGTTAGAACTTCCCCTGCCCCTGTGGATGATACATCTACAAAGAACTGCTTGGTAGCATTTGGGCAATGAAGTATAGACGCAGAAGTAAAGGTTTGCTTCATGTTCTTAAAAGCAGATTCTGACTTTGGAGTCCACTTTTTGGCATTGGCTCCCTTGTGAGTCAGAACGGAGATAGTAGCAGTCAAGGTGGAGAAGTGGGGGATAAATTGATAATAAATTTGCAACGCTCAGGAATCATTGGATTGCACGTAAATCAGACTGACAAGGCCAATTCAATACAGCATACTTTTTCTGGATCCATTTGAACGGCTTGGTCATAAATTATATAGCCAAGGAAAGGAAGGGCATTTCTCATATTTTGCTTAGAGTATATTTGCCTTTAGAAGCTGGAGCACAGAGATGACATGTTTGCAATGAGATATTAAATCAGGAGAGAAGATCAGGATGTTGACAAGGAAGAGAACTACATAAACATACAGAGAATCCCTAAAGATGTCATTGACAAATTCTTGGAAGACAGCTGGGGCATTACTCAATCCATAAGCATTTACCAAGTACTCGTAAGGACCATCACTGGTATTGAAGGCGATTTTCCACTTGTCACCTTTGTGGATATGAACCAGGTTGTAGGCCCCATGCATATCTGTTATTTATTAGATATGTATCCGAAAAATGTATTGACATTGTAATGTTAGTGCAGGGATTGAGTTAGTATCCTAGGTTTACTCTGCTGTTCTTGATTACTTTTGCCTTGTTTTGTCAGTTATTTTAGTCTCCTGTTCGGGTAAAAAACAGTTGATGCGACACTCTCTGGCTCCTGTATACATTACGTGACAACAATTGGGACAGGGAAGAACCAGCTAATAAAACAATATAAACAGTTTATTCTCTTCATGTGAGGACATAGGCATCATTTTTCTTCTCTGTCATCAAACTACCATTCCAAGATGGTTGCCTATATCTTGAACTATATTTCACAGCTAATTACATTGCTGCTGAGAAGAGGGTGACAGTGTTACTGAGTGCCATGGGGGGGAAGTTGTATGCCCTGCTGCGCAGTCTCACAGCCCCTATGAAGCCTGCTGAATGCAGCTTTACAGATTTTGCTAATGCCACGCAGGAGCACTTGGCACCTAAAGTCATTGCAGAGCATTTCAGATTTAACAAACAAAACCGAAATGAAGGTTAATCTATTGGGTGGGTCTTAATGTGTACTGTTAAGAGATCGCCTAGTGTGTACGATTATAAAAGAAAGCATCCAAAAAAGACTTCTAACACATCTAACAGCGCCCAACTTAACATTTAAGAGGGCAATGGCGATCAATGAAAACAGAAGAGAGCTTCAGTCAAGAATGAAGGTGAGCGTCAATAGGCTGACAACATTGACTAATCAGAATGTATCTAGACAAAATGATCCCCGTTATCGTTGTGGAGGGACTTTTCACAGATCTTCCCAATGTAGATTAAACAGGGCCTTATGCAGAAAATGCAACAAGGCTGGACATGAGAGTATGTCATTCTGAGAAAAGTAAGGAGAAGATACAGTATGGTCGAAAACAGGGTACTCATGTTAACATAATAAACAAGGAGCATGATGATGATGACAACAACAGTGTAATGGACCTAACTTGTCTTAATCTAAAAAGTAAAAGATATAAAACAAGCTACAGTTAGGTCCACATGTATTTGGACAGAGAACATTTTTCTAATTTTTGTTCTGCACCACAATGGATTTTGAACAACACAATTCAGATGCAGTTAAAGTTCAGACATTCAGCTTTAATTCAGTGGGTTGAACAAAATGATTGCATAAAATTAAGAGGAACTAAAGCATTTTTTAAACTCAGTCCCTTCATTTCAGGGGCTCAAAAGTAATCGGACAAATTAAATAATTGTAAATAAAATGTTACTTTCTAATACTTGGTTGAAAACTCTTTTTTGACAATGACTGCCTGAAGTCTTGAACTCTTGGACATCACCAGATGCTGTTTCCTCCTTTTTAATGCTCTGCCATGACTTTACTGCAGTGGTTTTCAGTTGCTGTTTGTTTGTGGCATTTCTGTCTGAAGTTTAGTGTTTAACAAGTGAAATGGGTTCAAGATCAGGGGACTGTCTCTGCCTTTCAAGAATTTTCCACTTCTTTGCTTTAATAAACTCCTGGGTCGCTTTCGCTTTATATTTTGGGTCATTGTCCATCTGTATTATAATACGCCAACCAATCCGTTTGGCTGCATTTGGGCACACAGTATGTGTCTGAAAACCCCAGAATTCACCTGACTGCTTCTGTCCTGTGTCACATCATCATCAATAAACGCTAGGGCACAGTGCCAAAGGTAGCCATGCCTGCCCAAGTCATCACACTGCCTTCACCGTGTTTTACAGATGATGTGATATGCTTTGGATCATGAGCTGTACCATGCCTTCACCATACTTTTTTCTTTCCATAATTCTGGTAGAGGTTGATATTGGTTTCATCTGTCCAAAGAATGTTCTTCCAGAAGTGTGCTGTATTTTTTTTTAAGATGTTATTTAGCAAAGTCCAATCTAGCCTTCATATTCTTGAGGCTTATGAGTGGCTTTCACAGTGCAGTGAACCCTGTGTATTCACGTTCATGTAGTCTTCTCTTTATGGTAGATTTGGATATTGATACACCTAGATCCTGGAGAGCATTGTTCACTTGGTTGGCTGTTGTGAAGGGGTTTCTCTTCACCAGGGTAATTATTCTGCGATCATCCACCACTGTTGTCTTCTGTAGGCGTCCAGGTCTCTTTGCATTGTTGAGGTCACCGATGCTTTCTTTCTTTATCAGGAAGTACCAAACTGTAGATTTGTCCACTCCTAATAGTGTAGCAACTTCTCGGATGGGTGTTTTCGGTTTTCGCAGATGAAGGATGGCTTGTTTCACCTGCATGGAGAGCTCCTTTGACCGCATGTTTACTTCTCAGCAAAATCTTCAAAATGTCAGTACCACACCTCAGATCAACTCCAGGAGTTTTATGTGCTTAATTGAGAATGAAATCATGAAGGAATTGCCCACACCTGCCCATGAAACAGCCTTTGAGTCAATTGTCCGATTACTTTTAGTCCCTTTAAAAACAGGGTGCCACATGTAAAGGAGCTGAAACTCCTAAACCCTTCATCCAATTTTAATGTGGATACCCGCAAATGAAAGCTAAAAGTCTGGACTTATGTCCATTTCCATTATATAATTATAACTTTGAATAGTATATGGTTGATATGGACCAGCTTTATGGGGTCGAGTATGGCTTAGAAAGTTGAAGCTAGATTGGAACTAATAAATCTACAAAAAGTGTCCTCAGTGTATGCACAGCAAAGTCGAAAAAGAGTTGGATAGAATGGAGTCGGAAAGTATTATGTCCAAAGTTGATTTAGTCTCCTCATGTCAACTAAGGCGCTCTCTCCCCAAGGAGAGATAGTACACCTCAAATCCTGACTTAGGCCTCTCACCCAGTTAAGCCAGTAGTCTCTGTTCTGCACTGATGAGTGGCAATCACCCGGAAGAGCTGTCTGCAGATGAGGTGTAGACTTATTTAATATCTAGTCATGTCTCAAAACCTATTTAAAGGGTTGAACTTTGACTTATGGCATTAGAGGCAGAGCTTGTTAAGAGCTCATTTACACCCCTTTACTAACCAAGAGAAACGGTATTGTCGGAATCTGGCGTGATTTCAAAGTCACTATTAATCCTGTGTTGCAAATCTATCCGGTGGAAAATATTTTAGTAAAATGTATTTAGTAGAAGAAGTTTAGTTACAAATGAGAATGGAGGAAGACTTTAAAGTATTCCTTACATTGAAAATTCATAAAGGACAAGGGGGTCAGTTATCATTTAGGCTGGGTTCAGACTTGCGCGTATTTGATGCGCGCGTTTCTGTCGCGCGTATTACAGCGTGTTTTTGCAAATAGGAAACGCTCGTCGTACGCGCATTCGTGTGATTGACTACTGTGGCGTCAATCACAATACGCGCGACAAAACGCCCCAAAGAAGCTCAAGAACTTTTTTGAGCGTAGGGCGTTTTTCAGAGCGTTCAAACGCGCTGTAAAACGCTCAAGTGAGAACCAGGGCCATAGGGAAGCATTGGTTTTCATGTGTTGAGCGTTTTACAGCGCGTTTGAACGCGCTGTAAAACGCGCAACTCTGAACCCAGCCTTAACCTGGGTTCAGACCTGAGCGTTCTTGAAACGCGCGTCTTACGCGTTTTTGCAAATAGGAAACGCGTGTCGTCGACGCGCGTTCTTGTGATTGACTACTGTGGTGTCAATCACAATACGCGCGACAAACACCCCAAAAAAAGCTCAAGTACTTGTTTATGCGTAGGGCGTTTTACAGCGCATTCGAACGCGCTGTAAAACGCGAAAATGTGAACCAGTCACAGACGCTAAGTTCACACTTGCGCATTTAACAGCGCGTTCGAACGCGCTGTAAAACGCCCTACGCATAAACAAGTACTTGAGCTTTTTTGGGGGCGTTTGTCGCGCATATTGTGATTGACACCACAGTAGTCAATCACAAGAACGCGCGTATGACGCGCGTTTCCCATTTGCAAAAACGCTCTGTAATATGCGCGTTTCAAGAACGCTCAGGTCTGAACCCAGGGATAGAGAAGCATTGGTTTGCATGTGTTGAGCGTTTTACAGCGCGTTCGAACGTGCTGTAAAACGCGCAAGTGTGAACTTAGGGTTAGGGTTGTTTTTATGTCAGCTTTGCTTTGTGTGCCTACACTAAATTTATGAACTAGTGCACCTTAATAATATATGTGGTGTGAGTGTAATGTGGTTTACACCTGTAGGTGGAAAAGTATACCCGGGGGTTGCCTGCTGTGGGTTGTGTCTTTTTTGTGACTTTCAAAAGTCACACATAGTGATGTCGCGAACATAAAATTTTCAGTTTGCGAACAGCGAACGCGAACTTCCGCAAATGTTCGCGAACGGGCGAACCGCCATAGACTTCAATTGGCAGGCGAATTTTAAAACCCACAGGGACTCTTTCTGGCCACAATAGTGATGAGAAAGTTGTTTCAAGGGGTCTAACACCTGGACTGTGGCATGCCGGAGGGGGATCTATGGCAAAACTCCCATGGAAAATTACGTAGTGGACGCAGAGTCGGGTTTTAATCCATAAAGGGCATAAATCAACTAACATTCCTAAATTGTTTGGAATAACGTGCTTTAAAACATCCAGTGTGTGTATACGATCAGGTATGATGTTGTATCGATCAGGTAGTGTAAGGGTTACGCCCGCTTCACTGACATTGACAGACCAAACTCCCTTTTAATGCACCGCAAACAGTTCATTTGCACAACCGCAAACTCCCCATTTGCACAAGGTTGGATACCAAGCTAGCCACGTCCCGGTGATGTCATTGAAGGTTTCTTCCTCCACCCAGCCACGCATAACACCAAGGGTCCCCAAAAGATGAATTGAATTGATTTTTCGAACGGTGAGATGGTTAAAAAACGCTGGCTCCCTCCACTCTGTTTTAAACCACGGTGACTGCGCCTGCGCCGTGCAATTTACTGTCACACCCGATATGAGTGGTATTTTCTGTAGTACTATTCTCATCAGTTTAATCCTCTAACGTCCCCAATCTGGGGGCCATTTATTGAATAGATTTTTCGAACGGGAGATGGTTAAAAACGCTGGCTCCTCCACTCTGTTTTAAACCACGGTCACTGCGTCTGCGCCATGCAATTTACTGTCACACCCGATATGAGTGGTATTTTCTGTAGTACTATTCTCATCAGTTTAATCCTCTAACGTCCCCGACTCCCAATCTGGGGGCCATTTATTAAATAGATTTTTTGAACAGGGAGATGGTTAAAAAACGCTGGCTCCCTCCACTGATATGAGTGGTATTTTCTGTAGTATTATTCTCATCAGTTTAATCCCTGTTACGTCCCATATCAGGGATTGCCTTTGTGAGAAAAAATTTAGGCCGGGTACCTTCGACTGCCTTCACAGTGACAGACCAAACTCTCATACACTAAACTGAATTGATTTCAGGAACCGGGAGATGGAAAAAGCAGCTTGGTCGGTCCTCTTACTCCCAAATTGGGGCACTGCGCGTGCACAGAGCAACGTGCTGTGACACCCTATATGAGTGGTGTCTTAACTAGTACTATTCCTATCAGTTTAATCCCTGTTACGCACTCTATCCGGGGACGTAGCCGAATTAGACTAATGTGTAAAAATTAAATGCCTTATTTATCGGCAAGCTACTGTGCCACCCGGTATGAGTGGTTGAGCACTGGCAGTGGGCACACTACAGTCAGTGGAAGCGGCCTGACACACACTGGCAGCAGGCAAGCAACTGAATTTAGACTACTGTCTAAAAATTAAATGCCTTATTTATCGGCAAGCTACTGTGCCACCCGGTATCAGTGGTTGGCACTGGCAGTGGGCACACTACAGTCAGTGGAAGTCAGCCTGACACACACTAGCAGTAGGGCAACTGAAATTACACTAAAGTGTAAAAATTAAATGCCTTTTTGATGCAAAGTACTGTGCCACACGGGATGACAGGGGTGGGCACTGGCAGTGGGCACACTACAGTCAGTTGAAGTCGGCCTGACACACACTAGCAGCAGGTGAGCAGCTGAAATTACACTAAAGTGTAAAAATTAAATGCCTTTTTATGCAAAGTCCTGTGCCAGCCGGGTATGAGTGGTGGACACTGGCAGTGGGCACACTACAGTCAGTGGAAGTCAGCCTGACACACACTGGCAGGCAACTAACCTTAGATTAAAGTGTAAAAATTAAGTGCCTTTTTTAAGCAAAGTCCCATGCCACACGGGATGACAGGGGTGGGCACTGGCAGTGGGCACACTACAGTCAGTTGAAGTCGGCCTGACACACACTAGCAGCAGGCAAGCAGCTGAAATTACACTAAAGTGTAAAAATTAAATGCCTTTTTATGCAAAAGTCCTGTGCCAGCCGGTATGAGTGGTGGACACTGGCAGTGGGCACACTACAGTCAGTGGAAGTCAGCCTGACACACACTGGCAGGCAACTAACCTTAGATTAAAGTGTAAAAATGAAATGCCTTTTTTGATGCAAAGTCCTGTACCACACGGAATGACAGGGGTGGGCACTGGCAGTGGGCACACTACAGTCTGTGGGCCTGCAGCTCCTCACACACAGGCAGGCCAGGCAACTGCAATATGTATATAAAGGAAAAAAAAGCAGACTAATGTTGCAGCCCTAAAAGGGCTTTGGGGTGCTGTCAGGACGCTGTCCTTACAGCAGAGATCAGATGAGTCTTTCAGGACTGGAGTGGACACTGAATTCACTAGCCTAGCTATCAATTTCCCAATTAAATCAGCAGCAATTACACTCTCCCTCCTCTCACTAAGACTGCAGCTTCAGAATGAATCTAAAATGGATGCTGTTCAGGAGGTGGGAGGGTCTGGGAGGGAGGGTATGCTGCTGATTGGCTGGAATGTGTCTGCTGACTGTGAGGTACAGGGTCAAAGTTTGCTCAATGATGATGTATAGGGGGCGGACCGAACATCGCATATGTTCGCCCGGCAGAGGCGAACAAGCTATGTTCGCCGGGAACTGTTCGCCGGCGGATAGTTCGGGCCATCTCTAGTCACACATAGTAAATGAGCCATAATCCAGGTCTAATCTCACATTTAACTCTTCAGCATAGACCACTGTGAAAAGTGGCAAGGATCACGAAATGTTGCAAAAATGTTGCAGTTGCCATGGAAATACCACAAACACCATGCCTTTCCACTTTTCTATGCCTCAAAACATCTGATTTCATGAATGTCCACATGTATCTTTATAATAGACTAGCGTTTGACGTTGCCTCTGCTTCAGCAATCTGGCAAAGAGCTATGGATCAGGTATTACATGACTGTCTTAGGACCCAATTAAGGATGAGCAAACCAGTTCGGACCGAACCGAAATACTGACAGACAGACTGGATGAGCCAATCAGTGCTGCAGCTAGGGAGGTGCCTTAGCAGAACAAGCAGAATGCCGTTCGGTGCTGGACTGTGAGAGAGGGGGGGGGGGGTTGGGTCTTACAGTGTCTGCCAGGAAAATGATCTTAGGGAGAGAGTGAAAAATCAATCAGATACAGTCAAAAATCAACCAATCAAGCTTATTGACAGGGAAAGTCTGGGAGAGAAGCAAGACGGCTTACAGACCAGGAGATTACGTGATTACTGCAGCAATACCCACAGTGTGGCAGAAATCTACCTGTGTGTTAAAGGGGTTATCGAACAGTATAAACACCGCCCACAATGCCAGGGCCCCTCCTATGGTAGATACTTACCTGGTCCCCAGCACCCGCATCACTCGGGATAATCACCCCGTTGAGTGGATCAAAACATCCAGAGACGGGGGTGCAACCAATAGCAGGCCGTGCAGGGATCCAGATGTGGGTGCCAGGGACCGGATGAGTATCTTCTATAGGAGGGTCCAAGACATTGTGGGGGGGTTTATACTGTTGGATAGCCCGTTTAAGTTGAAATTGAGCATCAAGCCTCCACCGTCTAATCTCCATTTACGTATTTTCAGTTTCTATACAGCCGCAATTAAATTTTTTTTTGTATTGTTAAACGTAAAGCATATATACTACTCAGAAACAGTTTATTTGGCTTGTGGGTGAAATTTCAGGATCAACTTAAAATTCCCTCTAACCTTTACAGGATGAACTTAATGTGACCATCTCTAAACGTTTGAATGTCCAACTGTTCATTGTTTTAGTATCTTTTACACAACTAGCTGTTCTCTAACAAGGAGCTTAGCAGCAAAATTCACAATAGGTGTTTGATCCATGAATTGTCCCATACATTTCCTGGTTCAATTAGAATTGGTATTTAAACAGTCCTCCTCATCATGCTGTTCACATTTTGAGACCAAGATGATATCTAACAATTGATTAACAGTAACTCGCCATTGCAAGGCTTCAAGCGGGATGTTCTCAGATGGAAGTGGCCACTGAGTGTATAAATTATCAGAGTGTCCTCAACAGGTTGCAACCGAGATACAGAGAGACTGGAAGAGTCACAGAAAGGCATTGAGGAGGAGGATGACCGCTTCTTTGTAAACTATGCCCTGTGGAATCGGATGATAAATGTCACACAACTCCAGGCACATTTAAGGGAGGTGAGAGGCACCCAAGTGTCACGTCAGACTATTCAAAACCATTTACATCCAGGTGGTCTGTGTGCTAGACGACCTGCAAGTGTATTTGACCACAGCACCAGGCATAGGTGTCATTGTCTTGCATGGGCCAGGAAGCATCTACGCTGGACGAAGGACCAGTGGGTCTCAGTGCTGTACACTGGTTAAAGAGCAGATATTATGGCCTCCAACGATGTTGGAGACGTCGAAGGAGGGCACTTTGCATCAGCCACTGTTGTCACCAGACAATCCTTTAGTGGTGGTATTACAGTGTGGGCAGGTGTGTCTAGTCAATAAAGAACTGCCATACACTTTGTGCATGGTACAGTGACAAGCCCATAGTACTTGAATAACATCATTAATTCAGTTATTGTGCCTCTGCATGAACAACACAGGCCCGATTTTATCTTCATGGATGACAATGCTCCAGCACGAGGTTGCATCATTAGGGAATGGCTGCTAGAGACTGGCGTAAAGTCACAGAAAACAGTTCACTATAATAATAGATGCAAGCATAACATATAGACTAAGCCTTCACTCTGTTGATAAAATCTGAAACACTTAGCCAATGCTTTTTGATCAAAACACATCTGTGCCCACCTACCCAGCGCCAAGGTGGTCTCAGTTCAGGCAGGTCTTGCGCTAAACCTACCTATGCCATTATGCATTTATGTTTAGGAGCGCGACTCTGCACATATGGTGTGCTGCTCCAAGTTACCACTATGTGCAACAGCAGCCAATGAGAGGGGGAGCACACACGCCTATATGTACCACCTTCATTAAGGTCGCCTCTTAGATGGGCGGGGCAAAAGTGCACATGACTGCTACTCCCAGTGTAGAAGTGCATTCACACATGAAGGTGCCACTCCTTCAAGACAAATTAAACAAATTACCACACGGTGAACACCATAAAAAAAAAAAAAAAAAACGCTATGATGGAATTGAAATTTTGCCCACTGCACTTCCCACAAAATATAAAAAGTGATCAAAAGAGTCATATGTACCCCAAAATAGTACCAATCAAACTGTCATCTCATCCTGCAAAAAATGAACCCCTACCTAAGACAATCGCCTAAAAAAAAAAAAAAATATATGGCTTTCAGAAAATGGAGACACTAAAACAAACATGCTCTTATTGTGTAAAATCAAAATATATTTAAAAAAACAGACATATTGGGTATCTCTGCTTCTGTAACAACCTGCTCTATAAAACATATCACATGCGCTAAGCTGTCTGGTGAACGCTGTAAAAAAAACAAAAAGTATAATACCAAGCGAAGAGATCAAAAAGTCATATGTGCCCCAAACCAATCAAACCATCATCTCATTCCCCCAAAAATATGGCTTTCAGAAAATCTAAATCCAAAAAACATGATTCTTTAAAAATGCTTTTATTGTGTACAATAAAATTAGAAAATGAACATATTAGGCATCACTGTGTCCGTAACGACCTGCTGTATAAAAATAGCATGTAATCCAACTAGTCTGGTGAACTCTGTAAAAACCTTACATCACAAAAAGTGTAATACCAAGCGATCAAAAATTCATATGTGCCCCAAAATGGTACCAATCAAACCATCATCTCATCCCACAAAAAATGAGACCTTGCCCAAGACAATCACCCAAAAAGTAAAAAAAATAACTAAGGCTTTCAGAAAATGGAAACACAAAAACAAGATTTTTTTTCAAAAAGTTTTTATTGTGTAAATCCAAAATAAAATTAAAATATAGAAATATTAGGTATAGCTACGTCATTACAACCCCTGCTCTATAGAAATATCACATTATCTACCCTGTCAGGTGAACATTGTAAACAAAAAATAAAAATTGTGCCAGAACAGCTATTTTTTGGTTACCTTGCCTCACAAAAAGAGTAATATACAGTATATATTTACACACGCACACTGCACAACTACCTCTAGCAAAATATTTATATACTGCAGGAATAAATTATATATATATATATATATATATATATATATATATATATATATATAGTGAACAAAAAAAATAAACGCTTTCGGTTTTGCTCCCATTTTGCATGAGCTGAACTCAAAGATCTGAAACATTTTCTACATACACAAAAGACCCATTACTCTCAAATATTGTTCACAAATCTGTCTAAATCGGTGTTATTGAGCATTTCTCCTTTGCCGAGATAACCCATCCCACTTCACAGGTGTGGCATATCAGGGTGCTGATTAGGCAGCATGAATATTGCACAGGTGTGCCTTAGACTGCCCACAATAAAAGGCCAATCTGAAATATGCAGTATGATCACACAGCACAATGCCACAAATGTCGCAACGTTTGAGGGAGCGTGCAATTGGCATGCTGACTGCAGGAATGTCTACTAGAGCTGTTGCCCGTGCAATAAATGTTCATGTCTCTACCATAAGCCATCTCCAAACGCACTTCAGAGAATTTGGCAGTACATCCAACTGGCCTCACAACTGCAAACCACGTGTAACCACACCAGCATCCTGTCTGCCATTTGCCCTTAACAGTGAACCGGGACTTATCCATGAACAGAACGCCTCTCCAACATGCCAGAAACCATTGAATGTGAGCATTTGCCCACTCAAATCGGTTACGACGACAAACTGCACTCAGGTCCAGACCCCGTTGAGGACGACGAGCATGCAGATGAGCTTCCCTGAGATTGCTTCTGACAGTTTGTCCAGAAATTATTTGGTTATGCAAACCAGGGGCGGACTGACCGGCCGGGCACTTCGGACGTGGTCCGAGGGCCCGGCCGGAAAGTGGGCCCGGCAGCTGCAGCTGCCCAGGGTGGCCAAAGTGAAAGTAGTAAGTCTCTGATCCCCGCGGTCTGTGACCGCGGGGATCAGAGACTTAAAAAATGCCCAGATCACTAAAATAACCCCCCCCCCCTGCACCCCGCCATATTACTGTCCCCCCGGCGGTGCGGCAGGCGGGATCGCATTTGTGATCCCCCGCCCGCCTCCTTTAAAAGAAATCCCTGGTGTCTAGTATAAACTGCTGACATCTGTGCTGCA
Organism: Bufotes viridis; assembly: GCA_033119425.1. NCBI lineage: Eukaryota > Metazoa > Chordata > Amphibia > Anura > Bufonidae > Bufotes > Bufotes viridis. The sequence goes on from CM065599.1 coordinate 41,771,068, forward strand.
GATGTCAGCAGTTTAACCCCTTCCATACCGCGGTCTGTACGGACCGCGGTATGCAAGGGGTTAACAGGGAAGGAGCTCCCTCCCTCTCCCATCGGGGGGCTGCTGTGCCTTTTGCAGCCCCCGGACAGGATGGGTGGCAGAGGGAGCTCTCCTCCCTCCCCATCACCCGCTGCTACGTTCTGGCAGCGGGTGATGGTCACCATGGAGACAGGACGCTTACTGAAGCGCCCTGCTCTCTCCATGGTGCTGAAAGCTTGAATAGACCTGCTATAGGCAGGTCTATTCAGACTTTCTAAAGTAATAAAAAATACAGTAGGTACACTATATAGTGTACCTACTGTATTTTATAGACCCAGATCCATTGGATCTACAAGAACCAACTGGATCTGGGTAAAAAAAAAAATGTAAAAAAGTTAAAAAAATAAATAAAAGAAAACACTATCACTGTATAAAAATTAAAAAAACAAAAAAACTACACATATTACATATCGCCGCGTGCGTAAAAACCTACTCTATAAAAATATCACATGACCTGACCCCTCAGGTGAACACCAAAAAGAAAAAACAAAAAAAATGGTGTAAAAAAAAAGCCATTTTTGTCACCTTGCACAACAAAATGCGTAATACCGAGCGATCAAAAAGGCGTATGCCTTCCAAAATAGTATCAATAAAACCACCATCTCATCCCGCAAAAAATGAGCCCCTACATAGGACAATCTCCCCAAAATATAAAAAAAATGGCTCTCAGACTATACAGACATTTAAACATGATTTTTTTTTTCTAAAATGCTGTTAAAGTAAAATACATAAAAAAAGTATACATATTAGGTATCGCCGCATCCGTAAAAACATGCTCTATAAAAAATATCCCATGATCTAATCCCTCAAGAAAATACTGTAAAAAAAATTAAATAAAAACAGTGTAAAAAAAAAAATTGTCACCTCACATCACAAAAAGTGTAATAGCAAGCGGTCAAAAATTTATATGAACCCCAAAATAGTGCCAATCAATCCGTCATCTCATCCCGCAAAAAATGATACTCTACATAGGACAGTCGGACCAAAAAAAAAATATGACTCTCAGACTAATGATATTATTGTGTAAAACGTAAATAAATAAATAAAAAGTATACATATTAGGTATTGCCGCATTCGTAAGAACAAGCTCTATAAAAATAACACATGAACTAACCTCTCAGGTGAACACAACAAAAAAAATAATATAAAAACAGTGTCAAAAGCCATTTTTGTTACCTTACATCACAAAAAGTGTAATAGCAAGTGACCAAAATGTCATATGCACTCCAATACAGTGTCAATCAAACCGCCATGTCATTCCGCAAAAAATGAGCCCCTACATAAGACTGTCGCCCAAAAAAAAAAAAAATATATGGCTTTGAGAATGGGGAGACATAAAAAATAATTTTTTTTTCACAAATGCTTTATTATGAAAAACGGAAACAAAAATTCCCAAAAAGTAGTCATATTTGGTATTGTCACGTCTAGAACAACCTGTTCTATAGAAATAGCACACAATCTAACCTTTCAGATCAACGATGTAAATAACAAAAAATAAAAACGGTCCCAAAACAGCAATTTTTTTTTTCAAATTTTCCATTTTAATCCATTTTTCCAGTAACAAAGCAATGGTTAACAGCAAAACAAAACTCAATATTTATTACCCTGATTCTGTAATTTGCAGAAACAGCCCATTTTGTTTGGCTGTTAACCCTTGCTTTGTTACTGGAAAAAATGGATTAAAATGGAAAATTTTGTCTCCATTTTCCATTAACTTTTGTGGAACACCTAAAGGGTTAACCACGTTTGTAAAATCAGTTTTGAATACCTTGAGGCTGCAGACACACGTCAGCGTTTTATGCGCGTGCACGTATGACGCGCATTTCTGACACGCGTCTATGCGATGCTGCGTCTGTACAGAAATGTGCGTCATACGCGTGCTCCCATACCCGCCTTTGGATGGGAGCGCCCGTTGAGCCGCGCGTTAGTCGCGTCAGCAGACGCTGTCTCATTGCGTGTTTTTACAGCGCGTGTGCGCGTTCGTACGCGCTGTAAAACGCGCAACTGTGAACCATGCCCATAGGGAATCATGGTTTGCGCACGTTTGAGCGTTTTTCAGCACGTATAAACGCGCTGAAAAACACCTAGGTGTGCAGCTAGGAGGAGGGATATGGTCGTGGCTGGAGGCAGGATATGGGAGTGACTGGAGGCGGGACATGGGTGGGGCCTGGAAGGGGGCCCTTGATTAATTTGCCCGGGGGCCCTGAGGGTTCTCAGTCCGCCCCTGATGCAAACCGATTGTTGCTGCAGCTGACCGGGTGGCTGGTCTCAGACGATCATGGAGGTGAACATGCTGGATGTGGAAGTCCTGGGCTGGTGTTGTTACACGTGGTCTGCAGTTGTGAGGCCGGTTGGATGTAGTGCGAAATTCTCTGAAGCGCTTTTGGCGTACAAGGTTCAGGTTATCTAAGGATTCAGTTATGGATTCTGCTACCACGGACCATAACTAAGGGTCCATTCACGTGTCCACATAATAGGTCCGCATCCGTTCCACAATTTTGTGGAAGTGGTGCGGACCCATTCATTTTTAATGGGGCCACAAAAGGAGTGGATAGCACACCATCTGCCTTCCATGGCCCTGCAAAAAAATAGAGCATGTCCTATTCTTGTCCGCAGCCACGGACAAGAATAGGCATTTCCATCATAGTGCCAGCCATGTGCGGTCCGCAAAATGCAGAACGCACTTGGCCGGTGTCCGTGTTTTATAGATATGCAATTTGCGGACCGCAAAACAGTTGCAGATGTGTAAACCGACACCAGTTTGCTGGCGAAACATGTAGAGTGGCAGGGTGTGCGTCTGTATGTTATTTTAGAATCAGTAGTAGGCAGATAACCCTATCAAAGGGAATAACTTTATACCAGCAGAGATAAGTAGAAATAAAATGTAGCCAGCCAGTAGTGATGTCGCGAACATAAAATTTTCCGTTCGCAAACAGCGAACGCGAATTTCCGCAAATGTTCGCAAACAGTGCGAACCGCCATAGACTTCAATAGACAGGCGAATTTTAAAAACCGAAGGAACTCCTTCTGGCCACAATAGTGATGGAAAAGTTGTTTCAAGGGGACCAACACCTGGACTGACATGCTGGAGGGGGATCCATGGCAAAACCCCAATGGAAAAATACCTAGTTGACGCGGAGTGTGGTAGTTGTAATCGCAATGCTTTAATACAGGTTATATTAATCGCATTGCGAATTCAACTTAGAGCTGGGTTCCTAATGGTTGTATTGCTAGAAATTCTAGCAATACAACCATTAGGAACCCAGCTTTAAGTTGATTCGCAATGCGATTAATATAACCTGTATTAATCGCATTGGGATTACAACTTAGATCTGTTCCTAATGGTTGTATTGCTAGAGTATAACGAAGATTGCGAATATAGCGCTATATTCTCAATCTTCGTTATATTCTAGCAATACAACCATTAGGAACACAGCTCTAAGTTTAATTCGCAATGCGATTAATATAACCTGTATTATTCGCATTGCGATTACAACTTAGATCCGAGTTCCTAATGGTTGTATTGCTAGAATTGACGAATATAACAAATATAGCGCTATATTCGCAATCTTCGTTATATTCTAGCAATACAACCATTAGGAACAGATCTAAATTGTAATCCCAATGCGATTAATACAGGTTATATTAATCGCATTGCGATTACAACTACTAACACTGCAGCTTCAGAATGAATCTAAGATGGATGCCGTCCTTGCTTTTTGATAGGAGGTGGAAGGGTCTGGGAGGGAGACTGATGTACTAGCCCTAAAAAGGGCTTTTTGGGGTGCTGTCAGGACGCTGTCCTTACAGCAGAGATCTGATGAGTCTTTCAGGACTGGAGTGAACACTGAATACACTAGCCTAGCTATCGATTTCCCTATTAAATCAGCAGCAACTACAATCTCCCTCCTCTCACTAAGACTGCAGCTTCCGAATGAATCTAAAATGGATGCTGTCCAGGAGATGGGAGGGTCTGGGAGGGAGGGTATGCTGCTGATTGGCTGGAATGTGTCTGCTGACTGTGAGGTACATGGTCAAAGTTTACTCAATGATAGGGGGTGGACCTAACATCGCATATGTTCGCCCGCCGCAACGAACTCGCACAAGCTATGTTCGTCGGGAACTATTCGCCGGTTTATTGTTTGGGACATCTTATTTGCGAATTCAACTTAGAGATGGGTTCCTAATGGTTGTAATGCTAGAATATAACGAAGATTGAGAATTTAGCGCTATATTCTCAATCTTCGTTATATTCTAGCAATACAACAACCATTAGGAACTCAGATCTAAGTTTAATTCGCAATGCGATTAATATAACCTGTATTATTCGCATTGCGATTACAACTTAGATCCGAGTTCCTAATGGTTGTATTGCTAGAATTGACGAATATAACAAATATAGCACTATATTCTCAATCTTCGTTATATTCTAGCAATACAACAACCATTAGGAACTCAGATCTAAGTTGAATTCTCAATGCGAGTAACATAACCTGCATTAATCGCATTGCGAATTCAACTTAGAGCTGAGTTCCCAATGGTTGTTTTATTGCTAGAATATACGTTATATTCTAGCAATACAACAACAATTAGGAACTCAGCTCTAAGTTGTAATCGCAATGCGAATAATAACTACAATTATTAATCGCTTTGCGAATCCATTTGATGCCTCTATTTGATTGTATATGACGGTTGACTATGACTACCACCAACGTTCTGCTGCCTCCAAAGCAAGATATCTGAACCCCCCGGGGGCCATTTGGGTGTTTTTGATAGAAAACGCATCAAGAACGCATCTGCCTTTTTATAATAATTTTTTCCTTTTTTATTTTTTTTAATTTTTTTGTGTATTTTGCCACATTTGGTTGCATATTTACATTTAGTATAGGCAAATATGGTAGTCTAGATCATGTGTCTATACCAAAACTTAGGATCATTGTTTGACAGCATATTTTCTAAGCCATGTAGCTGAATATAGATTTGGGCAGAGTAATGATCTAGACTACCATATTTGCCTATACCAAATGTAAATATGCAACCAAATGTGGCAAAATACACAAAAAAAATAAAAATAAAAAAGGAAAACATTATAAAAACGCAGATGCGTTTTTGATGCGTTTTCTATCAAAAACGTCCAAATAGCCCCTGGGGGGTTCAGATATCTTGCTTTGGAGGCAGTAGAACGTTGGTGGTAGTCATAGTCAACCGTCATATACAATCAAATAGAGGCATCAAATGGATTCGCAAAGCCACTAATAATTGTAAGTATTATTCGCATTGCGATTACAACTTAGAGCTGAGTTCCTAATGGTTGTATTGAGATTGCTAGAATATAATGTATATTCTAGCTATACAACAACCATTAGGAACTCAGCTCTAAGTTGAATTCGCAATGCGATTAATGCAGGTAATATTAATCGCATTGAGAATTCAACTTAGATCTGAGTTCCTAATGGTTGTTGTATTGCTAGAATATAACGGAGATTGAGTGCTATATTCATCATCTTAGTTATTTTCTAGCAATACAACCATTAGGAACTCAGATCTAAGTTGTAATCGCAATGCGAATAATACAGGTTATATTAATCGCATTGCGATTTACAATTACTAACACTGCAGCTTCAGAATGAATCTAAGATGGATGCTGTCCTTGCGTTTAGATAGGAGGTGGGAGGGAGGGTATGCTGATTGGCTGGAATGTGTCTGCTGACTGTGAGGTACAGGGTCAAAGTTTGCTCAATAATAAAGTATAGGGGCGAACGCGAACATCGAATATGTTCGCCCGCTGCGGCGGACGCGAACAAGCTATGTTCGCCGGGAACTGTTCGCCGGCGAATAGTTCGGGCCATCTCTACCAGCCAGAGTGCGCACCAACTGTTCATTACTACAGTGTTGGAAAAAGCTGAGTGTTACTGTGAAAAAATACAAACAGTGACTTCATATGCACTTGAGATTCAAAAGTGATTTTTAAATAGTCTCACAATGTTTTTGCAAATTTATAGTTTTTATAAGTATTCTATTGAATAAGAACAAAAATAAAAGTTACATTTTAAATTCACGGCACATGTAAAAAGACATAGCTAGGGATGTCCCGATACCATTTTTTTAAGACCGAGTACGAGTACCGATACTTTTATTTAATAAATGGGAATATCATAGTGTTTTACAACCAATGTGCCACCAGGGGGATCTGTTATGGGGTGATCTGTGGATGACACTGTAATGGGGTGATCTGTGGATGACACTGTAATGGGGTGATCTGTGGATGACACTGTAATGGGGTGATCTGTGGATGACACTGTAATGGGGTGATCTGTGGATGACACTGTAATGGGGTGATCTGTGGATGACACTGTAATGGGGTGATCTGTGGATGACACTGTAATGGGGTGATCTGTGGATGACACTGTAATGGGGTGATCTGTGGATGACACTGTAATGGGGTGATCTGTGGATGACACTGTAATGGGGTGAGCTGTGGATGACACTGTAATGGGGTGAGCTGTGGATGACACTGTAATGGGGTGAGCTGTGGATGACACTGTAATGGGGTGAGCTGTGGATGACACTGTAATGGGGTGAGCTGTGGATGACACTGTAATGGGGTGAGCTGTGGATGACACTGTAATGGGGTGATCTGTGGATGACACTGTAATGGGGGATCTGTGGATGACACTGTAATGGGGGATCTGTGGATGACACTGTAATGGGGGATCTGTGGATGACACTGTAATGGGGGGATCTGTGGATGACACTGTAATGGGGGATCTGTGGATGACACTGTAATGGGGGATCTGTGGATGACACTGTAATGGGGGATCTGTGGATGACACTGTAATGGGGGATCTGTGGATGACACTGTAATGGGGGATCTGTGGATGACACTGTAATGGGGGATCTGTGGATGACACTGTAATGGGGGATCTGTGGATGACACTGTAATGGGGGATCTGTGGATGACACTGTAATGGGGGGATCTGTGGATGACACTGTAATGGGGGATCTGTGGATGACACTGTAATGGGGGATCTGTGGATGACACTGTAATGGGGGATCTGTGGATGACACTGTAATGGGGGGATCTGTGGATGACACTGTAATGGGGGGATCTGTGGATGACACTGTAATGGGGGGATCTGTGGATGACACTGTAATGGGGGATCTGTGGATGACACTGTAATGGGGGATCTGTGGATGACACTGTAATGGGGGGATCTGTGGATGACACTGTAATGGGGGATCTGTGGATGACACTGTAATGGGGGATCTGTGGATGACACTGTAATGGGGGATCTGTGGATGACACTGTAATGGGGGATCTGTGGATGACACTGTAATGGGGGATCTGTGGATGACACTGTAATGGGGGATCTGTGGATGACACTGTAATGGGGGATCTGTGGATGACACTGTAATGGGGGATCTGTGGATGACACTGTAATGGGGGATCTGTGGATGACACTGTAATGGGGGATCTGTGGATGACACTGTAATGGGGGATCTGTGGATGACACTGTAATGGGGGATCTGTGGATGACACTGTAATGGGGGATCTGTGGATGACACTGTAATGGGGGGATCTGTGGATGACACTGTAATGGGGGGATCTGTGGATGACACTGTAATGGGGGGATCTGTGGATGACACTGTAATGGGGGGATCTGTGGATGACACTGTAATGGGGGATCTGTGGATGACACTGTAATGGGGGATCTGTGGATGACACTGTAATGGGGGATCTGTGGATGACACTGTAATGGGGGATCTGTGGATGACACTGTAATGGGGGATCTGTGGATGACACTGTAATGGGGGGATCTGTGGATGACACTGTAATGGGGGATCTGTGGATGACACTGTAATGGGGGATCTGTGGATGACACTGTAATGGGGGATCTGTGGATGACACTGTAATGGGGGATCTGTGGATGACACTGTAATGGGGGATCTGTGGATGACACTGTAATGGGGGATCTGTGGATGACACTGTAATGGGGGATCTGTGGATGACACTGTAATGGGGGATCTGTGGATGACACTGTAATGGGGGATCTGTGGATGACACTGTAATGGGGGATCTGTGGATGACACTGTAATGGGGGATCTGTGGATGACACTGTAATGGGGGATCTGTGGATGACACTGTAATGGGGGATCTGTGGATGACACTGTAATGGGGGATCTGTGGATGACACTGTAATGGGGGATCTGTGGATGACACTGTAATGGGGGATCTGTGGATGACACTGTAATGGGGGATCTGTGGATGACACTGTAATGGGGGATCTGTGGATGACACTGTAATGGGGGATCTGTGGATGACACTGTAATGGGGGATCTGTGGATGACACTGTAATGGGGGATCTGTGGATGACACTGTAATGGGGGATCTGTGGATGACACTGTAATGGGGGATCTGTGGATGACACTGTAATGGGGGATCTGTGGATGACACTGTAATGGGGGATCTGTGGATGACACTGTAATGGGGGATCTGTGGATGACACTGTAATGGGGGATCTGTGGATGACACTGTAATGGGGGATCTGTGGATGACACTGTAATGGGGGATCTGTGGATGACACTGTAATGGGGGATCTGTGGATGACACTGTAATGGGGGATCTGTGGATGACACTGTAATGGGGGATCTGTGGATGACACTGTAATGGGGGATCTGTGGATGACACTGTAATGGGGGATCTGTGGATGACACTGTAATGGGGGATCTGTGGATGACACTGTAATGGGGGATCTGTGGATGACACTGTAATGGGGGATCTGTGGATGACACTATTATGGGGGATCTGTGGATGACACTGTTATGGGGATCTGTGGATGACACTGTTATGGGGGATCTGTGGATGACACTGTTATGGGGGATCTGTGGATGACACTGTTATGGGGGATCTGTGGATGACACTGTTATGGGGGATCTGTGGATGACACTGTTATGGGGGATCTGTGGATGACACTGTTATGGGGGATCTGTGGATGACACTGTTATGGGGGATCTGTGGATGTCACTGTTATGGGGGATCTCTGGATGACACTAATGGGGGGGGCTCTCTGGATGACACTAATGTGGGGGGCTCTCTGGATGACACATGTATATAGCATATTATGCTATATACGTGTCATCCACAGATCCCCCATTAGTGTCATACACAGACCCCCATAAGTGCCATCATAGTGTGTGTGGGGGGGCAGTTTACACTCACAGGGGCCGGTGTAGCTTGACTCTTTCATACACCGGCCCTGCAGCTCCTATACACTATTGAGGTAAACTTAATCTCTATTAATGTGGCCGGAATTACTAACTATTAATGCGCAGTCTCCCTCAGGTTAGGCGCTCAGTCCCTCTATTCTCCTCCTGCCCCGCGCGCCTTCTACATTCATAAAATGGGCGGAGCGCGCAGGAGGGACGTGAGGTGCATGGAGGAATCGGGCAGCTTGAGCTCTCAGTTCCTCCATGCGCCTCATGTCCCGCCTGCCCGCTCCGCCCACTTTTATGAATGAAGAAGGCAGGCGGGGCAGGAGGAGAATGGGCGCCTGACTTGAGGGAGACTGCGTATCAATAGTTAGTAATTCCGGACACATTAATAGAGGTTAGGTTTACTTCAATAGTGTATAGGAGCTGCCGGACCGGAACTTCCGGTATCGGCATCGGAGGCATTTTCACGAGTACAAGTACTCGTGAAAATGCCGGTATCAGTCCCTACATCCCTACTTATAGCCAAACATTTTTTTGGTGGAAGCAAATAGAATTTTCTCCACTGAGAGTCTCCTAATTAATACCCTCGATATTACTCAGGCGTTTAAGAAGATTAAAAGAACTTATAAAAATTATATTATATCCATATGGGGGATAACCAGTCCAGAAACATGTCTTCAACTGAAGATAGTGTATAGAGGGATGAGAATAAAAATTACGTCCAATTCACATCAGAAGGACACAGAATTTAGTAAAGGTTGGGAATCCCTACTGACTGAGAATTCATTACGCATGCAAATGTATACTGTATACTTGAGTATGAACAAAAGCTGCTAAATAAAATTTCAGCATAACTAGAAAAAGAGATCCAAGATATTCAAGTATTTTCAGAATTTGTCACATTAGAATCAAAATTACAGAAAAATATAGAAATCTTGTAAACAGAAATAAAAGAGAAAGTATAACAGACCAGAGAGATTTCGACACAGAATATATACACTAAAACAGGAAGGTCACCCCAAAATAGGGGAAGCAATTGGAAACAATATACAGACAGATCTCAGAATCAGAGGGGAGCACCACTAATAAGAAAGTAGGAACTAAGAGAAAGGCGAGGAAAAAAAAAAATAGGACATTCACAGAGGAAAAATACTCTAAATCCAAGTACTAATCAAGGATGGCAACAAGGACAATTACTAAATCATGGCATCCAAACACCCAATATAGGATCACAACAAACATTGCCATTGTTGCCTTCTGCTCCAGTATTGACAACAGCTCCCAGTATTTCTACAATAATGCCCATAACTACGACACCAAATATGTCTTTTTTAGCACAAGGCATACAGCTAAGAGACCGGGACAAATGGGGTTACAACCAAAAAATGTAATGGAAAACTCAGATGACTCAGAAATGCTCATTATAAATTTTATCACCTATGGTTCTAAAATCCAAACATGAAAATCTTATACGGAAGGACCTATTTACTCCAGCTCCCCATTTTGATTGATTCTCATGGGTAAAAGATATTAATCTATTCGCCAGAAAATTAGCATTACATAAGGAATTTATCAGCAGAGAACAATATGCTAGTGAAATCCATAGGAGAGAAGCAGAAGCTCTTAATACTCTAGAACAGTTGTCTAGAGAGGGAGCTGGAGAGGTAGTAAATCCCACCTTTCAGTAAGATGAGTCCCAAATCCAGCTTTACCCCTCCGTTCGCAGACTATGCCAATGTACAAACGTTTGTTGACCTGGTTACAGAAGACCTCCAGAAAACTAAAACTAAAAAAGTGTGGTGTGTGGCAACTTATCCAAGGAAGAGAGAGAAGCTATCAGAAAATTAACAGATTTAATAGATGATTTAATAATAAAACCATCAGATAAAGGGGGAATGTAGTGTTGATAGACAAGGTTGATTATGTCGCAATGGTGATGACACTATTGAATGATACAACCGCATATAATTAGTTGGACATAATCCGACAGAGAAGTTTAACAGTGAACTTAAAAGTTTACTACTTGATGCAAAGGAAAAACAACTGATTACCAAAGAAGAGTTTAAAGTGTTGTATAAAAAAAACGACCCACTATTGCTATGTTCTATGCAATACCTAAAGTTAACATAAAACGGCAGCCAATACCGGGAGGACCAATTGTTTCCAGGAATCAGAGTCTATGTGAAGGTATTAGCACATATGTTGATTAAATCATTGCACCATTTGTCAACAATCTTCCCTCCTATCTAAAAGATACAAAAGACACGGTTGTCATATTGAAGGACATACATGTAACATAGTAACATAGTATATAAGACCGAAAAAAGACATTTGTCCATCCAGTTCGGCCTGTTTCCTACAAGTTGATCCAGAAGAAGGCAAAAAACCCCTGTGAGGCAGAAGCCAATTTTCCCCACTTAAGGGGAAAAAAATTCCTTCCCGACTCCAATCAGGCAATCAGAATAACTCCCTGGATCAACGACCCCTCTCTAGTAGCTGTAGCCAGTAATATTATTACACTCCAGAAATAAATCCAGTCCCCTCTTGAATTCCTTTATTGTACTCACCATCACCACCTCCTCAGGCAGAGAGTTCCATAGTCTCACTGCTCTTACAGTGAAGAATCCTTTTCTATGTTTGTGTACAAACCTTCTTTCCTCCAGACACAGAGGATGTCCCCTCGTCACAGTCCTAGGGATAAATAGATGATGGGAGAGATCTCTGTACTGACCCCTGATATATTTATACATAGGTATTAGATCTCCCCTCAGTAGTCTTTTTTCTAAAGTGAATAACCCTAATTTTGATATCCTTTCAGGGTACTTTAAATCCCTCATTCCAGTTAATACTTTAGTTGCCCTCCTCTGAACCCTCTCCAGCTCTGCTATGTCTGCCTTGTTCACAGGAGCCCAGAACTGTACACAGTACTCCATGTGTGGCCTGACTAGTGATTTGTAAAGTAGTAGGACTATGTTCTCATCACGGGCATCTATGCCCCTTTTGATGCAACCCATTATCTTATTGGCCTTGGCAGTAGCTGCCTGACACTGGTTTTTGCAGCTTAGTTTGCCATTTATTAAAATTCCTAGATCCTTTTCCATGTCAGTGTTATCGAGTGTTTTACCATTTAATATGTACAGGTGACTTGCATTATTCTTTCCCATGTGCATAACTTTTCATTTGTCAGTGTTAAACCTCATCTGCCACTTATCTGCCCAAGCCTCCAATCTATCCAGATCCCTCTGTAGCAGAAAACTGTCCTCTTCAGTGTTAATTACTTTACACAGTTTAGTGTCATCTGCAAAAAGTAATATTTTACTGTGCAAACCTTCTACAAGATCATTAATAAGTATATTGAGAAGAAATGGGCCCAATACTGACCCCTGAGGTACCCCACTAGTGACAGTAACCCAATCTGAGTATCTACCGTTAATAACCACCCTCTGTTTTCTGTCACTCAGTCAGTTACTTACCCACATACAGACATTTTCTCCCAGTCCGAGCATCCTCATTTTATATACTAACCTTGTATGAGGTACAGTGTCAAATGCTTTGGAGAAGTCCAAATATATGACATCCATTTATTCGCTGCTGTCAAGTCTAGAACTTACCTCCTCATAGAAGCTGATAAAATTCGTTTGGCATGACCGATCCCTCATGAAGCCATGCTGATATGGCGTTATTTGCTTATTTTCATTGAGATACTCCAAAATAGCATCTCTTAGAAACCCTTCAAATAGTTTACCAACAATAGATGTTAAACTTACCGGCCTATAATTTCCAGGCTCTGTTTTTGGACCCTTTTTGAATATTGGCACCACATTTGTTATGCGTCAATCCTGTGGAACATTGCCTGTCAGTATAGAGTCCGTAAATATCAGAAATAAAGGTCTAGCTATGACATCACTTAATTCCCTTAGGATACAGGGGTGTATGCCATCCGGTCCTGGCGATTTGTCTATTTTAATCTTTTTAAGTCGCTGTTGTACTTCTTACTGGGTCAGACAGGGCACTTTTAATGGGGAATTTACTTTTACATTCTGCATTTCATCTGACAGTTTATTTTCCTCAGTGAATATAGTGGAGAAAAAAAATATTTAATAGTTTTGCTTTATCCTCATCGTTCTCTGCAACACCCCCCTCATTGCTATGTAGAGGGCCGACTCCTTCAGATTTATATTTTTTACTATTTATATAATTGAAGAACATTTTAGGGTTAGTTTTACTCTTTGGCAATTAATTTCTCGGTCTCTAGTTTGGCAAATTATATTAGTTTTTTACATATTCTATTTTTTTCCTTATAGTTTATTAGTGCTTCCTGGCTCCCCTCCTGTTTTAGTGATTTATATGCTTTCTTTTTGTTATTTATTGCTTTCTTTACGGTTCCATTTATCCACATTGGTTTCTTATTGTTCCTTAGCCTTTTATTCCTATAAGGTATGTACCTCTCACAATTAGATGTTACAATGCTTTTAAAAATCTCCCATTTTATGGTTGTATTTTTATTTTTGAGGACTTTGTCCCAGTTAGTTAGGCCTATGGCCTCGCTTAGTTGGCTAAAGTTTGCTTTTTTGAAGTTTGGTATTTTTGTTCCTCCCTTTAGAAACTCTCGTTTGAAGGATAATTGGAAGGTTATTACTTTATGATCACTATTTCCTAGGTGTCCCCCAACCTGCACATCTGTTGTTCTATCAGGTCTATTGGTTAATACTAAGTCCAGTATGGCCGTCCCTCTAATGGGGTCCTGAACCAGTTGGGAAAGGTAATTGTCTTTGGCTATTGCCAAGAACATGTTTCCTTTTTGGGATGTACAGCTTTCAGTTTCCCAGTCTATATCTGGGTAGTTGAAGTCCCCCATAATAACGACTTCATTATGATTTGCCGCCTCGTCTATCTCGTTTAGTAATAGATTTTCTGTGGACTCTGGTATATTAGGTGGTTTATAATACACTCCTATTAGTAATTTATTATTGTTTTTTGTTCTATGTATTGCTACCCTACAGTGACTCCACATGTTCATGACCATCAGAGATGTATTCTCGAATTACGGGATTTAGACAGGACTTCACATAGAGGCAGACCCCTCCACTTCTCCGGTTTTGACGATCCTTTCTAAACAGATTGTAACCTTTTATATTAACTGCCCAGTCATAGCTATAATCCAGCCATGTCTCAGTTATTCCCACTATGTCATAGTCCTCCTCACACATCACTAATTCCAGTTCCCCAGTCTTGTTAGTCAGGCGTCTGGCATTAGTATACATACATTTGACAGGTTTATGTGTATTTTTTACCCTACATCTTTCATTCTGAGCTGTTCTAGTCCCCCCTTCCATTCCTCCCCCAGTCACACTACCTCGCCCCTGGTCTCTATCTGCACTATCTTCCCCTCCTATAATGTAATTACCCTCCCCCCCAGTCCCTAGTTTAAACTCTCCTCCAACCTTCTAGCCATCTTTCTCCCCAACACAGCTGCCCCTTCCCTATTGAGGTGCAGCCCGTCCCTATGATAGAGCCTGTAGCCGACAGAGAAGTCAGCCCAGTTCTCCAGGAACCCGAACCCCTCCTTCCTGCACCAGCTCTTTAGCCACTTGTTAACCTCCCTGCCTTTCTTGTGTGGCTCGTGGTACAGGCAGTATTTCAGAAAATACTACTTTTGAGGTCCTTGCCCTAAGCTTTTGACCTAAAACCCTGAAATTATTTTTAAGGACTCTCCACCTTCCTCTAACTTTGTCATTGGTTCCGATATGGACCATGACCACTAGGTCTTCTCCAGCCCCTCCCAGTTATCGGTCAACCCGATCCGCGATGTGTCGAACTCTAGCGCCAGGAAGACAGCACACTTTTCGGCAATCACAATCTTTGTGACAGATCGCCCTATCTGTACCCCTAATAATTGAGTCAATGATAAAACTCTGATAGCTAGTGACATTGACACTGAGGTTCTCTATACGAGTTTTCAACACGAGATTAGAACCAAAGCAGAGGAATCATTTCTAAACACAAAAGGCACATCATTTCACGAGCACAATACATTTTTTACTACACCATTACATTTTTTACTCACTCATAATTATTTTACGTTTGATGGAAAACACTACTTACAAATTAACGGGACAGCAATGGGTATGATTTGTGCACTGAGCTTTGCCAATTTATTTTTAGGGTGGTGGGGAGATTAGCATGTTTTCACAGAGCACAATACACAAATCACATTTTACTTTGGGGTCGTTATATTAATGACATTTTAATTTTTTAGGATGGCACCGAAATGGAGTTTGCTAATTTCACTAGAAGCCTAAATAAAAATGATATAGGACTTACATTCATGGCAGAAATACAAAAAGAAAGCCTTAATTTTCTTGATTTAAAGATTGCCCTACGACCGGATGGCAGCATCACAACTGAAGTATATAGAAAATCGACAGCAGCAAACAATTTCTTACACTGGGAGAGTTTCCACCCACTATCACTTAAATCAGGTATCGCAGTAGGACAGTATCTCAGGGCCAAACTAAACTGTACAGATGAGTAGCGTTTGAATTAGAAATTAGCATACTATATAGAAGTTTATTAGCTAGAGGGTACCCTAAGCAGGTACTCAACCATGCATATAGTAGAGCCAGGAATACTGAGAGGAACAGTGTACTTAAAAAAGAGGGGTAAAAAAGAAGATAATAAAATAATATGCGATGTGCAGCACCAAACCGTATACAGTATTTTAAAACGCCATTGGCATTTTAGATAGCCCAACAATTGCCTATAGGAGAGGTAAAAATCTAAAGGAAATGATGATTTACAAATCTCTAGTCAGACCACACATGGAGTACTGTGTACAGTTCTGGGCTGCTGTGAACAAGAGACATAGAGCTGGAGAGGGTTCAGAGGAGGACAACTAAAGTAATAACTGGAATGGAGCAACTACAGTTGGTTATCAAAATTAGGGTTATTCACCTTAGAAGAAAGACGACGGAGGGGAGATCTAATATCAGTATGTATAAATATGTCAGGGGTCAGTTCAGAGATCTCTCCCATCATCTATTTATCCCCAGGACTGTGACGAGGGGACATCCTCTGCATCTAGAGGAAAGAAGGTTTGTACACAAACATAGAAAGGATTCTTTATGGTAAGAGCAGTCAGACTATGGAACTCTCTGCCTGAGGAGGTCGTGATGGTGAGTACAATAAAGGAATTCAAGAGGGGCCTAGATGTATTTCTGAAGTGTAATATTACAGGCTATAGCTACTAAAGAGGGGTCGTTGATCCAGGGAGTTATTCTGATTGCCTGATTGGAGTCAGGAAGGATTTTTTTCCTCTTAAGTGGGGAAAATTGGCTTCTGCCTCACAGGGGTTTTTTGCCTTCCTCTGGATCAACTTGTAGGAAACAGGCCGAACTGGATGGACAAATGTCTTTTTTCGGTCTTATATACTATGTTACTATGTTACTATGATGGTACATAGCCATTTTCAAAAACAACAAAGAAGAACATAAACATTGCTGGCTATGAAAGGATCATACCCATGTGGAGGCAGTATGTTCTGCAACTATATGAGTCCCAAAAAAGTTTATCAATCCAACTAATGGGAAAAAGTATGCCATCAAAGATTATATAAACTGCAGGACTACAGGTGTAGTTTCTGCCATCCAATGTGAGTGTCCCAAGGTAAGACAATTCAAAAATTGAGGAGACGCATATCGAAACATTTCAGCAATTTAAATACCAAGGAAGAGACACCACTCTCTAAACATACAAAAAAGTGTCATAGAGGGAATCCCTCAGGTCTTAAAATATGGCGAATACAAAATATTAAAACAGGCCCCAGAGAAGGAGATATTGATATGCGACTGCAATAAGAGGAAACTAAGTGGATTTATTGCCTCAAGTCCCTTTTGCCACTGGGACTCAATGAAGGCTTCACATACGAATCATTTCTATAATAGTTTTAAGAAGGATCAATTTGTTATATCTGGCAAAGTACATAATAAATAACATTGTAAGTTATCAAATATAAAGAAAATAACTGAAGACAGGGACCAGAGGAATAAAATAATATGGAAAAATAAAGGATATTGTAAACTAGATCTAAATAAAGGACCTGCCCGATAACCTGAAGAAGTCGGTTTTCCGGCGAAACATGTCGGGTGGCAGGGTGTGCGTCTGTATGTTATTTTACGTGAAAATTAAAATGGGAAGAATAGGGCGCCACATGTGTGGTATCAGTTGTAGTGTTTAGGTTAAAAGGTAAGTATGTGCTTACCAGATGATGTGAGGAGTCACAACAACTGTAGATCGCTTGGCTGGTTATTTCGTGTCCCGACCAGCAGGCGGTTGTCCTAGGCTGCAGCCGTGGTCCTCAGTGTTTGCTCAAGGGCAATCAACAGGCAAAGTAGATAACTTTAAAAAAAAGCAGTTCAGGATCTTGGAAGGCGCTGCCAGGACTCGGGTGAATAGAAATTCAGGATCAATGTATACAATAAAGGATAATCTTTTATTGTATGGATAAATTCGAAGATACTCCAGCAACAGGTGTCTTTTCCAATCGCAACTTTATTTCAATTCATAAAAACAGCTCCAAACAGCAAACACCTAATTTCACCGCACAGGTTCGAAACATGTAAACCACTGGTGCGGTGAAAGAAGGTGTTTGCTGTTTTTATGCATTGAAATAAAATTGCGTTTGGAAAAGACGCCTGTTGCTGGAGTATCTTCGAATTTATCCTGTCTCTGTTGGCATACTTGGGCCATCTCCGTGCACGGCAAATGACTAGGTGAGCTGGATCCCTTTTTTATGACTTATTGTATACATCGATCCTGAAGTTTTATTCAGGCATCCAGGCAGCGCCTTCCAAGATCATGAACTGCTTTTTAAACTTATCTGTATGTTATTTTAGAATCAGTCAGTTTTTGCAAGTTTATAGTTTTATAAGTATTCCATTTAATAAGAACAAAATTAAAGTAAAATTTTAAATTCACGGCACATGTAAAATGACGTTTTATGGTCGAATGACCAAATGAGATATATTTTTGATTTTTAGTGCACAAAAGGTGTCCATAGCCTTTAAGCAGTAGTTAATGAAGCTATTATTCTACCGTGAAGAAGACAAAGTATTTTCATTCCATGTATTATTAGCCTGTAGTTGTCATTACTGGTGAAGTGTTACAAAACCCCTTAAGTCTGTCACTAACTAATTCATCTCCTGAGAGAGTTTGTCAATGTGCAAGTTTTGTTTTCTTTGAAACTAATATACCTGTTCTCCTTGAAAACCCTTTCAACCCTGCAGGGAATTTGCTGATACACACAGCCAGCAAAGGTTCATTTAGAGCTTGCTGAGAGATGGCTGGCTGTAAAGAATTGAACTGATGTCACACATCATATAGAATAGGTAATGAGGCATTATTAGAATGCCTCCCAAATTCAAGATGTTTTACACTATGTATGTACATTAGAATTGTTGCAACAGCTATGTCTTTTCAGTGTATCCTTAAAGGAAGCCAACCAGAAGACATTTAAAATAGTCTCTCACTTTACATTACTTTAAAACGTTAATTTTATTTTAAAGTGTCCCTATCTTTTCAAGTGAAAAGAGTTGTTTGTGTATGAGGAATAACATTATATCTTACCAGAATTAGACTTTCATCCTGGCCCCATAACTAAGTGTCCCTGAACTCAGCTCCAGGATGGGTGTAGACTAACTACTATAATGTCGCCCATATGCAGCACACACAGACGAGAGGCGATCCTGCTACTCTGCGTCTTATACATTCAAGAGCAGCACACAGCACCAGCATGAATAATATTATGTAGTAGTATTGAACAGTGTGGCTGCAAATCGAGCACCGTGGAGAGACACTTGCTAGAAGCAGCACCTCGGTATGTCTGTGCCTCTGCCTCTCCCTCCAGCAGCTAACTCCTCCTCCTCCCCTTTCCTTAAACTTCTGTGGGCAGCAGCTGTAACTTGATCCCTCAGTGAAGCTCAAAATATGTTTAGTCTTTGTCTTGCTCAAAGTGTATTTTAGCAGTAAAATGAAAGGGGTGATCATTTCAGTAGTTGGGAAAGAAGTGGCTGGTACACAGGGGCGTAACTACCGCAGCAGACCATGTGACGTGGGATTATCCTCTCTTCTACTGGGGGTGAAAACTTGGTCAGGACTTTACCCTCTAAAGGAACAACTTTTAGCAAATGAAGAAGTGAAAAAAATGGCCCAAGGGTCATTGAAAGGGGTTTAGGCGGAAACCCTTCTGTCCTGTGTGGAGGGCCTGGTTTGATCCTTGCTATGGGGCCCTTGCTTCTCTATATACACCACTGCTGATACGTAAAGTAAAAAGGCAGAATATAATAACTGTGGCGGCTCACTTCTATTAGTAAAATGGCAGTGGTGCTTAATCCAATAAAGCTTACCCAATGGTTAAAAGTGCAATAAATGAAATAAATAAATGGCTCTCACACCAAATGGGGTTTATGGATATTATTTATTAGAGATAATTTGTTAAAATTTTATAATTCTATTTATAAAGAAATAGTTGATATTTCATTGATATTAAAAAATATTACTCATGTTGTGTCAAAATTAGGATGTGCACACTCCTAAATATAAATAGATATTAAACAGAGTCTCAATTCATAGTAGTACAAAAAAAAAAATTACATATATATATACACATACATATATACATATATACATATACATACACACACACACACACACACACACAACTCCAAAATATAAAAATTCAAAAATCCATAGAGTTGTGAAGTTTATAAGTATTTATAGAAGTATGTTAGTCCAAAATTTAATTGATGTAGTGGTTTATCCAATATATTTAGCTACTCAATAAAACTGGCAAAAATTAGATATAGGAAAAAAAGGAAAAGGAAAAAAAATATAGGAAAAAAAAAAAAAAAAAAAGATTGTGAGATCCAGAGTTTGGCCACTGCTTTGATGGAGTGAGTGGTGTCTTAGTTGCAGATGGATAATGTCCACAGATTTCCCTTAAATATTCAGTTCTTTCTAAAAGTTTATATTTCCTCAATATGCACTAGAAAGAGATGCCACAGCTTTAAGTGCTAAAAAGAGATGTCACAGCTTTAAGTATGGGGTACATTACCACTCTTTTCAGATCAGGTCCCCCCTGCGTGTGCTGCAGCCGTCGGTGTCGGGCAGCGTCCTCACTGTGCACACGATATCAACTTGTTCGCCGGCTCTGTTTCGTGCCGTCACTTATGGGCAGTAATGTAGCATAACTTTCTTCTGTCGGCGTTCCACGTGTTAGGATTGGCGGGCTCCTGGTTAAAGCTGGCGAATTTCTCTCATGTGTAAAGTAAAAAGTAGTTTTCTGCCGTAAGTTATATTGCGTTTCTTATCTGCTCCTGTACTGTTAATTTATGCAAAGTTAGTTGTAATGACTGACTTTTAAAACCCTTCCCATTGTGCCGATTTTTCTTTTTTGCAAGAGTACCTATTACCAGAAAATACAATGCAATCTTTAGGCAGCATCTTACAGAGCAGGAGGAGCTGAGCAGCTCAATATAGTTTTATGTGAAAAACCTATGTATACAGAGACAGCTATCAGTCACTGATAGCTGTGCGCAGGGGGTGTGTTAAGTTCAGAAAAACTAGAGATTTAAATTATATGTTTTACTGAATCTTTTCCAACAAAACTATGAGGTACATCAAGACTGACTTTAGCAGGGGCGGAGTTTCGCACCCGAGCTGCATGCACGCTGCTCCCCGAGCTCCGCTGCTGGACTGCCTTTACCAGGCCATTTATTAAAGCCTGAGGGACGTCATCTGTAGACTGGTTCCCTACCAGACAAAAGAAAAAATCCTGTCAACCTCTCGGTCCGCAACCCCCATTATGTATGAAGGCTCCACTGTCACTGTATATCAGGAGGATCTGTCCTCTATGATGCTAAGCAAAAGGAATCACCTGAGACCATTGCTGGACATCCTTAGGAGCCAAAAAAATACATACTGTTGGCTGTATTCCTTTGGCTTGTTGATCAACGCACCTGGCCGTAAGCTGGTAGTTTGTGCCTTAGCTGACCTGCAGAGGGTATGTGAGGCCGTAGAGATAGAGGCTCTGGACATCACAGATTGGAATTTTGTCCAAAATAGAGGCTCCTTGCCTTCACTCCCAGTGATCACCCCTGGACACTGGTGAAATCTGCCAAACAACAGCGTCTGAAAGCCACAGCGCACAAGATGACCCTGAGGAGACTACATCTAGCAGAGGAGGATCTACCAGATGACACCTGAGACCTACACCAGCCCACTTTCATTGAACTGCCCATATGGAGGTCTTACAACCCTCTTATCTTTGCAGGCTCGGTTAGGCGGCTATAGGCCATGTGGATGGAAAGTTCCTCCCATCACGACCGACCGGGTCCACAGCACTGTTATATTTCTACCTTAACAGTTTAATTTCACTTATACTATATGAGTGTTCTCTTACTGAGAATCATGTTCTTAGAATTGTTCCACTGTTTTCTTACCCTGTCCACCCTGTCTACCCCTCCCTCATTTTTCCTCCCTACTGGGAATGGTGCCCATCGTTATGAAGTCTCCACTGGGTTTTTAGATATTTTATACTTTATTTTCTTTTTATGATTTCTTTATGACCACTACTAAAGTCTGTACTTTCGATGTGAAAGGACTGAACGCACCAGCAAAAAGGAGCCAAATATGCAAATTCCTAAACAAGCATAGGGTAGGAATAGCTTTGTTACAGGAAACGCACTTTAGACACAAGCATGTTCCTAGTCTATCACACCTAAAGTGTAATCAGTGGTTTCATAGTACATCTTCCAGCTCCGCTTCCAAGGGGGTTAGTATAGCCATACACAAGACACTCCCCTTTGCCCTGCGTTCGTCCCAAATTGACCCCGATGGGAGATATTTCTTTCTCAAGGGGGAGATAGGCTCCCAAATATTTACCTTGGGAAACATATGCCCCAAATATCCTCCTGATTGAATAGTTGTGTAAGACATTGCTTCAATTTAGAGACTTTGCGGAGGGGTGTATTATTCTAGGAGGTGATTTGAACGTGGCAATGGACCTAGCCCTGAACTCTTCCAAATTCTCTACATCCATTTTTCAGAATGGCTCTAGATAAATTGCAGGCATCTTTGGCGGATCCTACCCAGGTGGATGTCTGGTGAATGATGCACCCTGGAGATAGAGACTACTCTTTCTTCTCCCATCTTCATCCCATATTACCGGCTAGATTATCTATTTGTCCGATCCCAACAACTGCATCAATGTCAAAACTCAGAGATTGGAAATCTTATCCTATCTGATCATGCACAGGTTTTCCTGACTTACAACTCACAGGGCTTCCCCAAAACAGCCTATAGATGGCGATTGAACTGCACTCTTCTATGCGGAAACACATGTGAAACAAAGAGAAAGCTCTACAGGACTATTTCAAATTAAATGACTCTCCAGAGATATCCAGGGGCCTTCTTTGGGAGGCCCATAAGCCAGTTATTATGGGTCATTTCATAGCCCTAGGAGCCCATATTAACAAACTCAGACAACAGACCATATTGAAACTACAAGAGAAGATCACACACTTAGAAAAGGTCTTATAAGCATCAGTTATCTCCTGACAAACAACTGCACTTTTAACTAAACTTCTCACTATGACTGAGCTGGAGGTGGCCCTGAAGGAATCCCCAGTGAACAAATCACCTGGTCCTGATGGACTGCCTATTTCTTATTACAATATGGTTAGGACCAAAAGGTGAAAGGCGCTCATAGAGTGAGACTGTTTAAAAAACCCCTCTCCAAAAACAGGTGGAGTACGTATACAAATTGGGTGCAACTGTGTCGGAGGGAGGCTGTGGGGAATATACAGGTGGCGGGTTGGTGCTGCCAGATACGTCCGAATGTCCTTGGGGTGATGGCCGATTCGCCACTTGGGAGACTGGTAAAAAAGGTAGTTGAGCTTGTCACTGTATAGTGATCTTGTCAATGGACGATCACAAGGCGCATAACCACAACCTGGTACCGGATGCAACAAGGTTTATTAAAGAGACAACGCGTTTCAGGGTCTTAACGACCCCTTTATCAAGTCTAGAAGAAATCGTATAATAAGAGAATTTAATTCATATTTTAATTCATGTTTTATACCAAATTCTCTTATTATATGATTTCTTGTAGACTTGATAAAGGGGTCGTTAAGACCCTGAAACGCGTTCTCTTTAATAAACCTTGTTGCATCCTGTACCGGGTTGTGGTTATGCGCCTTATGTGGTTATGCGCCTTGTGATCGTCCACTGACAAGATCACTATACAGTGACAAGCTCAACTATCAGTTTTATTTCTTATTACAAGTCCTTTGGGGCCGTCCTCCTACCTCGTTTGTTGGAAGTGTGCAACACTGCTCTGGAAGGCTCACCTCTCCAAACGCAAATGTTATCAGCACATATAACCAGAATACCAAAAGAGCAGAAAGATCTTACCCAATGTGCGAGTTATAGGCCCATATCATTATTGAGCAATGATTTAAAACTATTTGCTAAACTCCTTGCCAATAGACTGAAACAATTTCTCCCATCTTTAATACCCCCCTCGCCTCCTCCATTTACTCCAATATGCGAAAAAAATCATCTATGCCCCTGGTTCTACTCAGAACAGATGCAGAGAACGCTTTTGACCAGGTGGACTGGCCTTTTAGGACTAGGGCACTTCTCCGCTTTTGGATTCCATCACGCTTTATCACAGCAATTATGTCCATGTATGATTCCCCCAGAGCTCAAGTCTGGGTTAATGGTACACTTCCCCCCCCCCCTCGGCATCAGCAATGGAACTAGGCATGGATGCCCATTGTCCCCTCTCCTATTTGTTTTAACATTGGAGGCAGCTTTACAAGCTATCAGACAGGATGAGAGGATAAAGGGACTCACCTTGGGAAATACCCAACACCAATTGGCTGCATTCGCGGCTGATGTTCTCTTATTACTTACAAACCCATCAGAGGCGTTCCTTGCAGTAACATCCATATTAGACTATTTTGGCTTTTTGCCTAACTTCTAAATAAGTTTTAGTAAGTCCCAGGTCTTAAATGTCTCCTTGCCCAATCCAACGGCCCTTATGCTTTAAAATTTAAATTCCTGGTCAATAGACTTCAATAGAATGGCACCCGTGCATGTGCCCATAAAATGACAGATGGTATGGGATCTGGCAACACCGGGTGATGCGGGAAAAATTTTATTAAAATCTGGCATTCATTGGCTTTAATGATAATTATTACTGGCCAGAAAATGGGTGGGGCATCATGTGGCTCATCAGATTTACAACAACATGGCAGAAACTGGCATAAGGCTACTTTCACACTAGGGTTTTTTGCGGATCCGTCATGGATCTGCAAATACACTTCTGTTACAATACTACAACCGTATGCATCTTTCATAAATGGATCTGGTTGTATTATGTCTTCTATAGCCATGACGGATCCATCTTGAACACCATTGAAAGTCAATGGGGGAAAGATCCCTTTTCTATTATGCCAGATATGGGATCAGTCCCCATTGACTTACATTGTGTGCCAGGACGGATCCGTTTGGCTACACTTCGTCAGGCAGACAGCAAAACGCTGCAGGCGTACAACATATGTTTTACCATCCAGAGGATAGACATATCATTTGAAGTGTCATTGAAAAAAAAACTGAAATACTATTCCAAACTCCATGTCAGGGCATCTCTACACAGTTCTTTTTTGGAGGTTTAAGTTTTAAAAAATAGCATGTGTGTCATACAATAAACAGTATTGGACGCTTTTATATCTCTGAAATACTAGACAGAAATCCATGTCTGTGCATCTCCACACAGTTGAAAATTACTTTTTTTTTTTTAAGCTTGGGAAAATAGCATATTATTGTGTCTTAAGATACGCAGGGTAGCAGACCACTTTATGTCCGAGTTATAACATGAAATACTACGCCGAATGCGGTGTTGGTGCATCTCAGGTAAGAGTTCGGGAAAATAGCATAGACGTGTCTTAATATATTTAGGGTAGCAGACGGTGATAGCTGAAATCCATGTTTCTGCATCTTTAGGAATCCATGAATCTGCATCTTTTAACGATCAAAAGATATTAGGCCCAAATCTGTTAGTGGCGCCAATACTGCATTATTTGCAAATTCAACTGTTAGTAACAGTGTGTTCACTGTGTTGAATAGGAAGAGCAACGTTTTATGCCTACTTTCAGTTCCAAAAAACAGATTGGTCCTGCTACTTCCCACTTTCTGGACCTGGGTTTTTCATTTGAAAGAAGATGAGATTGTGGATTGGATGGCTTTTAGAGTTGAGCGAACACCTGGAAGTTGGGGTTCACCGGGTTCAGCCAAACTTTGTTACAAAGTTAGAGTTCGGGATCCGAACTTGACCCCGAACCCCATTGAAGTCAATGGGGACCTGAACTTTGGGGCACTAAAATGGCTCTAAAAGTCATGGAAGGGGCTAGAGGGCTGTAAAATGTGGGTAAGAGCATGATAAGTGCCCTGCAAACAAATGTGGATAGAGAAATTACTTAAAATAAATTAAAAATAATATTCTTGAACTAGGGGGAGGAGGTCCATATAGAGTAGGAGGTTGAGGAGGCGGTGGACATGGCAGTGTAGGTAGACATGGCGGTATAGGGGGAAGCGGCAGTGGAGGAGGTAGCCAACACTTTTTTTTTATTTCATTTGGGTAGACCACAAAACATTGTGGAATATATAAAATAAAACAAAGAGAAAGTGCGCTGGAGTATAACAATGGCTGTGTGAGGCCGGTATACATGTCTATTCTGCACAATGTACTGACAAGTCCTGTGGGATCCATGCCTGATTCATTTGAATGAACGTGAGCTTTTCCACATTTGCTGTGGACAGGCGGCTGCGCTTCTCTGCGATACCACCCCCTGCCATGCTAAATACACACTCAGACAATACACTGGCTGCAGGGCAGGCAAGCACCTCCAAGGCGTAAAGGGAAAGCTCAGGCCATGTGCCCAATTTGGAGACCCAAAAGTTGAATGGGGCAGACCTATCAGTCAGTACGTGTAGACGTGTGCACACAAACTGCACCACCATGTTGATGAAATGCTGCCTCCTTCTAAGACGTTGCATATCAGCTGGTGGTGCTGGTTGTTGTGGAGTGGTGACAAAGCTTTTTGGCTGCGCTGGCGACCTCTTCCTCCTCCTCTGCTTTCAGGTATGCTGTTACGGTATAACCCGGTATAGTGAGGGTTAATACCGTTCGGGCGATTCCCCTGGAGAAGAGCACAGCAACCCACAACCGCTGGAATCCACCGAACTGGAACCATACGAAGTCCTCCTTTCCTGGAACAGGCAAGAGAACGTTCTGACGTAGCAATTCCCCCCCAAGTACGAGACGAGGCTCCGTATTAATGGTTAAACAGGAATTCTAACTTTATTGAGGGCTACCTGCCCGGTATTTATGCAGGTCTCCCACCTGGTGGACACTCCCCTAGGGGACCAGAAGGAAGACTGCGACACGGGATACAGCAGCCAATCACACACAATGGGACAATACAGACACCCCCAGCATATCCCTCCCCTCTGCCTGTGATACAATTACCCTACACAGGTTAATGTAATCATCACAGGCAGGAGAATACACAATGTCTTCTGTCCTGGAGACAATCGAGGACTCATTCAATTATCTCTCAGGACAAAGGGAAATCGCCAATACACACGTGGGGACAATAGGACAGACATCATTATTCAATATACAATGTCCCACCCTTTACAGTACACACAGACATTTAACATATCCCCAGATGGCTTGGATCTGAGCGCTCAATATATCCAAACAGCGCTCAGATGCCACAAACACAGTCAAATCGCCATGGGGTTTAAGTTTAGCATGGGCTTATGAGAGGGCCCATAATCCTGGGGCAAGAGGATGGCAATCTGTCCCCTCCAAAACCCAGTGGCGCGGTTGGTTTCGCCACATATGCTTCCACTGAGGCCCCACTGTCAGGTGGGAATGCCATCAGCAGCGAGTCTACCAGCGCTCCAATGAGGGAATTAAGGAAGGCACGTTGTCCTTGTAACGGTGGATCCAGCAGAGTGGCCAAACAGTAGAATACTTACTAAACCAGCTCACCTGCTGAAATATATCCAAAACAGCTTGTTCCGCTGTAGTGCACGGATCATTCAAGCAAAGACTTGTATGGTATCTTGAGTCAGGAGAAAAGAAATCCAGCACTGGAGTCACAACTTGAAAAAGCCAAAATTACCTTTATTCCGTTGCATTAAAATACAAGCGACAGCTCCGCTTTAACACATGGAAACACTCCCGGTCTACGCGTTTCAGACACACCTGTCCTTAATCATGAGCACGTGACGTCATCCCTTCTGTTAGCAAGGGCATTTAAACACACCTACACCAATCACTTTCCTTCAGTATTGAGGATATTAACTCTCTCTCCTGGTGTTCAAATATGCCCCGCAAGAAGCCGATTCAATGTCATTCAGTTACATATGTTCCATTAAAATATTCTCCATTTGAATTGGGAGTACCAAATCTTTACTTAACAAAACTTCATATTCAAGTAAATTCATACTCCCACATTAAGTGTACATTCTGAGTTCTACCTCGCTGTTCTCTCAATCGAAAAAAACGCAAGGTGTGAACCCATGTGTAACAAAATCCAAAGAAACCCGCTTATGACACATGCTGATGTTATAGATTGTGGAAAAACTTTTACCAGACTGCTGCTTATCAATAGTAGTGCATGAATTCTCTTTTATAATTCAACCCTTTGGGATATCTTGTTTTAAGATTATACATCCAAAAGGCTTCTCTCTGAAATACTTTTTTCTTAATGTCCCCTCCCCTTTGGGATGGAAAGATCCTTTCTATACCATAAACAAGAAAATAACGTGTATCTCGATTATATATAGAGAAAAAAAGTTGTTGCACCAGAAACATTTACATAAAAAGGATTATTAATTTAATTCAAATGCTCCAAAATCCTGTTTAATTTCCTTGTAGTGCTTCCTACATAGAGCAAATCGCACTGTGTACATTTTATAACTTAAATTACATTAATACTATTGCAATTAATTTATGTTTTTATGTCAATTCCTTGCTCTGTTCCGAGTCAGTATATTTCTTGACCAGACCTGCAAAATGTGCAGTTATACAGCGATGACTTCCACAGCGACTGAAGCCTGTATACTTGAGCCATGTCTTAATATCCCTATTTGCATCTAATGGCTCTCTTTATTAGTTAGCAGTTACGCAGCTCTTCCACCTGCGCCACATAATCTTCCATCATCGCCGAAGCGTTTTTTCAAGGAGACATAGAAGTGGGATAGTAACGCTGAGACTGGCGTCATCAGCACTGGCCATATTGGTGGAGTAGTCAAAACAGCGCTACAAGGCACACAGGTCTCGCATGGAGGCCCACTCAGTGGCGGTTAAGTCGTGCTGTTGACTCACCCGTGCGTGCTGCAGCTGAAACTCCACGATCACCTGCTGCTGCTCTCTCCAGCATGTGCAAGGTAGAGTTCCACCTTGTGGGCACATCGCATATGAGGCAGTGAGCTGGAAGGTTGAAGTTACGCTGCAGTGCAGACAGGCGAGCAGCAGCAGGGCGAGAATGCCGAAAGTGCGCATAGACGGCCCGCACTTTCTGCAGCAGCTCTGACATATCGGGGTAGTTTTTTTTAGGAATTTCTGCACAACTAAATGGCAAGGTATGTGCGTCAAACTGGCTAGGGCCAGAGCTGCTACAAGATTTCGCCCATTATCGCATACCACCAGGCTGGGCTTGAGGTTCAATGGCACCAACCACTCATCGGTCTGTTGTTCCATGCCCATCCACAGCTCCTGCCTGGTGTGACGTTTGTCCCCCAAACAGATGAGTTTCAAAACTGTCCTCCTTGTCAGATTGCACACTGCAGAAAGCCGCAGCAGTTGGCACCTGTGTTTCGTCAGAGATGTGCTGCGGTGGTCTTCCAATGTCCTCATCCTCAAACATAAGTGGTTGGGCATCGGTGATCTCTTCCACTTCTGGGGCAGGGCTAGGTGGATGGCACTGGGAAACCCTGCCAGCAGAGTCATCAAAAAGCATAAGAGACTGCTGCATGACTTGGGGCTCAGACTGCTTGGCTGATGGCCTGCAGGTGCCAACTCTGAGCTTTTAGCCGTAGACCGGGTGGTTGACAATGTGAAGGTACTGGAGGCACTGTCAGCCACCCAATCTGCTAGCGACTGTACTTGTTCTGGCCTCACCATTCGTAGAGCGGCATTCGGGCCTACTTAATAACGCTGAAGGCTCTGTCGTCTACGTGCACCTGAGGAAGGTGTTTCATTTGGGCGTGTAGCTGGCACAGATAAACCACGTCCTCTCCCTGCAACAGGAGCTCCACGAACACCAGCAGCACCATGACCAGGGCCACGTCCCTTATTTGACACTCTCCTCATTTTTTTAGGTCACCCACCGAAGTAACAGACGTCTTTACTAAATTTAGTTCCCTGTCAGCAATGCAGAGCAGGGGTTTTTCACCAGCAAAACTGGGTTAATGTCACCCACCAATGGAACGATTTTTAGAAATTCAGGTGCTTGTCACCTACGCAGAGCAGGGGTTTGTATACTGCAAAAATGGTTCAATGTCAACCACCAACTTAACAGAGGATTTTTAGAAATATAGGTCCCGGTCACCTACGCAGAGCAGGGGTTTATATACGGCAAAACTGGGTTAATGTCATCCAACAATGTAACAGACGAATTTTTTAAAACTATTGGCCTGTCTGCTATGTACAGGTGAAACTCAAAAATTAGAATATCGTGCAACTAATATATGAGAGAGACTCATTACATGAAAAGCAAAATATTTCAAGCCTTTATTTGTTGTAATTTGGATGATTATGGCTTATAGCTCATGAAACCCCAAAGTCACAATTTTGAGGTATCCTTTGATTAGGGAGTATGGATTAATTAGCCGACTAGAGTGTGACACTTTGAGCCTAGAATATCGAACCTTTTCACAAAATTCGAATTTTAAGCTGCATTAATGCAATTCCTTTTAATTTGCATTACTGAAATAAATGGACTCTGGAGTTTCACCTGTAGAGCAGGGGAATAAAACAGCCAACAATGGGTTAATGTCACCCAACAATGGAACAGACGAATTTTTGAAAATTATTGCCCCGTCTGCTATGCAGTGCAGGCCGCAAAGGTACTTCATTGCCTAAAAAAGGTGTTTTTTTCACACACAATTAAACAGATTGATTTAGTGTATTTCTTTCACTGTCAGAAATGCAGCGCAGGCCGCAAATGTACTATCTAGCACAAAAAAGGTGCTTATTTCTACCAAAAATGAAAATGCAGTATTTAACAGTTTTATTGGACTGTCAGAAATGTAGTGCAGTCTGCAAATGTACTATCTAATACAAAAAGTGTGCTTTTTTCAACCAAAAATGTAAATGCAGTATTTACCGGTTTTATTTAACTGTCAGATATGTAGTGCCGGTGTCAGAAAGAGAAAAAAAAAAAATCACTTTAGGTCACACAAATATGTGACAGACTAATGTAATTGCATTCTTTTCACTGCCAGGTATGCACTGCAGGCCGCAGGGGTACTTGACAGCCAAAAATGGGAATTTGTCCCCCTAGAATGTAACAGATGGATTTTATTAATAGATTTTCCCTGTCAGATATTCAGCACAGGGGTAGTTCACAGAAAATAGTGGGAATATGTCCCCCCACTGGGGCCCTGAAGTCACAGACGGTTTGCCTATATTTTCCCTTCCCCTGGCACATATGCAGTGCAGGTGCACTTAAAAAATCGTTTGCCCACTGAAATGAATATGTTGCCCACTGAACTAAAAGAACAGGATTAAATTACTGTCCCTGGCACATATGCAGGTGCACTACACTTGCACAAAATGGCCGCCGACACCCACCTAACAGACAGATAAAACTTATTTTTCTGTGTCACTGGTCTCATGGGTAAAAAAATGTAGCAGAGCACCCACAAAAATAACCACTGTAGTTTGCAGATTTAACACCAATTATATCAGACCAGAATTGTTTCCTAATCTCTCTCTCATAGCAGCAACATCATATCCCTACACTAGTAAGAGCAGAGTGACGTGTGGGGCTACGCGACTCCAGCCTATATAGGAGCTGAGTCACATGCTGCACTTGGCCAATCACAGCCATGCCATTAGTAGGCTTGGCTGTGATGGCTTCTAAGGGCACACTAGTTAAGCGTTTGTTGATTGGCTGCCCTGCAGCCTTTCAACAAGCACCATTAAATCGCCAAACATCGAACTTGAGCCCAAACTTTTATGAAACGGTTTGGGTTCGGGTCCGGGTACCAAAAACCCTAAAGTTCTGTACTAGCCCGAACTTTACAGTTCGGGTTTGCTCAATCTTAGTGGCTTACTCATCCTCTTAGTCACAGCAGGATGACGTCTAGGTGACTTCTGAGTCTGACACTGTGGTCTGGAGCCAGAGGTCACAGTGTTCCTCCTGCTTCTCCTTCTTAAAGCCCCAGAGAAGGCTTCCAATGGAGTCCACTCTGTCTTCCCTTCCCGTTCCTAGTGGGGTGCCTTTGTTTTTTCTAAGTGTCAAGAAACCCCCCACCCTACAGAAGATAGTCAATAGATGCTCCCTGTTGACTTGTGTGAGAGCAGTCAGCATTTGTACTGCCCTGAGAAGGAGGATTAGGAGGAGGCGGCAGACCTCATGCATAGCTGTATTAGTGGTGGTAGTGGTATCAGTAGCCATGGTATTGGCAATAGGGGCAATGACAATGGCAGTTGGGGCAAATTCAGAGCAGGGGAGGATGCCAAGGAGCCAACCTTGATATCTCACAGTCTGATAGCAGCAGCAGGGAGTGAGGACTTGGAAGATGATTGTGTGGGACAGGACCTGGGAGTTGGATCGGGGTGCTGAGGAGGAAGCAACATCAGAGGAGGAGGAGGAGGAGGAGGAGGAGGAGGAGGGTGGCGGCAGCAGCAGCAATAGAGAGCAGAAGCGACATACCTCCCAAAGAACAGCCAGGGCCATGTCTGCTTCAGAATCTGGTAATGCTTCGGACACTGTGGGTAGGTTAGGGCTAAAATGTGCCACAACTAATCCAAGCTCGGCTGCCTCTAGCTCCGCATGAGTATCTCCCATCTGGCAGTTTTTCTCCACGCTGCTAGAAGACAGAAGCATTGCACTATGTAAGCTCTGCAAGAAAAAAAAAATATAAGAAAATCAATAGTGGCTCACCCAGCTAGCTTGCACAGGTAGGTGCTCTTGCCTGACTGATACACCCAAGTCAGAGAGAAAAAAGACAGTACAAGTAGAGAAGGCAGACACTCTACATCTAGGAATACGCAGGAATCAAAATATAAATCTATCTAGTTTATTAGTAGGATAAATGATGGTGATGGCGAGTACAATAAAGGAATTCAAGAGGGGCCTGGATGTATTTCTGGAGTGTAATATTACAGGCTATAGCTTCTAGAGATGGGTCGTTGATCCAGGGAGTTATTCTGATTGCCTGAATAGAGTCGGGAAGGAATTTTTTATTCCCCTTAAAGAGGACCTTTCACTGGTCCACAGTTTATCAGTTAAAGCTATGGACATTGAGAGCGGCACCCAGGGATGTCCCTGCACTTACTTGTATCCCTGGGTGCCGCTCCGTTCGTCCTCTGTAGCCCCCGGTACCGGCGCTCCTGCTGCTGTAATTTTGCCTGAGGCGGAGACTTCTTCTGCCCTGGGCGTCTTCTTCTCCCAGGGCTGGGCGCTGGCAAATCGCAGCGCTCAGCTCATATTCAGGATATGAGCTGAGCGCTGCGATTTGCCAGCGCTCCAGCCGTGGGAGAAGAAGATGCCCAGGGCAGAAGAAGCAGTCTCCGCCCCAGGCAAAATTACAGCAGCAGGAGCGCCGGTACCGGGGGCTACAGAGGACGAACGGAGCGGCACCCAGGGATGCAAGTAAGTGCAGGGACATCCCTGGGTGCCGCTCTCAATGTACATAGCTTTAACTGAAACTGTGGACCAGTGAAAGGTTCTCTTTAATTGGGGAAAATTGGCTTCTACCTCACAGGTTTTTTTGTTTGCCTTCCTCTGGATCAACTAGCAGGATGACAGGCCGAACTGGATGGACAGATGTCTTTTTGGCCTTATGTACTATGTTACTATGTAAATGATAAAGGTAAAAATGTATAAAATACAAATCAAAATATGGATTAAAAATCACTTAAAATTATAAGAGAAAAATCAAAGGTCCTAGTTGGAGAAAAATGACGGATCATATAGGGGTTATAAGGTAGTCTCTCTTGGTAGGGCTATGGGTGGTCCTGGAGAGTTTAGATAAAAATGGTGAAATAAGTGTATTCAACACCCCAGTGTCGGTTAGGTGTCAAATATATCTGTTTTTAACCAATCATATATGGCTATGTTTGATCGGCAGTATAGGTCTGTCTCTTCAAATATAGACAGAGAGCATGGGCTGGGTACATTTGGTTATATACATATATGCAGTCAGGAATTTTAAGCTGTGTCTTTAAAGATAAAAAAAAAAAAAAACACCATAGGTTTGGTATATTGTATGTAGTAGGGATATTTTCCTCGTTGTGGCGTCCCACAGAGTAGTGACAATATGCCCTTGCTGGTAACGTATCCGCTGTGTAGGTGATGTCTGTTCCGCTTGTGGTGGCACGAGGGCTTGTCTGCCCAGTTCAAAATGCCAGCGTTTTGTGCCGATTGATTCACCCACTAATGGGCTTGGCGTCCCACTTGGTTATGACGTCACTGGAAGTTGCCCGCAGTGTGTATCAGGGGAAAACAAAATTCGCAACTCGGATTGTTTAAGACTTTAGTTGTGGAAAGCACTTTCCAATTCCTAGTGTCCCACTCTCAGGCAGCTGTCTATGCTTCAATAGGATGCAGAGACAGTTAGAGACAGTTGCCTGTAATGATGAATGATTCCTTTAAAGGGAGCATATACCTGTGCATAATACTGTGAGGGGTCACATAACTGGGCATATTACTGTGAAGAAGTACATATCAGGGCAAAACTAATGTAAGGGGGTCACATATCAGGGCAAAACTACTGCGAGAGGGCACATAACGGAATATTACTGTGAGGTGGCATATATCTTTGCATAAATACTGTGAGGGGGCACATATCTGGGCATAACTACTGTGAAGGGGCAATAGTCGAGTAAGAGTTCAGTGCACAAGCATAAATAGGTTTTCATATTTATTGTATAATCCTTCTGATATTTACATATAATTTTTCAATATCAGCAGTGTATAATTGTGCATCCAGATTAATAAAATGACAACGTTTCAGTCGAGATGACCTTTGTCAAGTCTCATCTGAACTAATTTGAAGAGGGGAATGAGCTGCTGAAGGGAGCGTCGCACATAATCTCCCTATTCTCTCTTTTCAAATTTGGGAGATATGTTATTGTAATATATCCTGTTCATTTGAACTATTAAATTGTAGCTGCACTGCACTATGGAAAGAGTTAAATATGCACAGTCAGCTAAAACTGATGAGTGGGACTTGATGACTTTTCACCTATGCAAAGTTTTGAAAGGAAAAAAAGACACACAACCTGGGATTCGCGTCCCCACCTATCCATTGGTTGAACTTGATGGACTTATGTCTTTTTTTCAACCGTATTAACTATGTGACCTTCTGACTGTCTAGTTTAGCTCTGTTGTTTATGTCTGAAGACTTGTTTATGTCTGGAAAAACTGCTAATTCATTCCCATAGACTTGTATTGAAGCTATATACAAGTCTGATATAGACAGAAATTGTAACAATGTTTCTGGTTAGGCCACTCTTCTCCACTCTACCCCTCCTACTAGAAGGTTCTAGTGCAGATAGAAGAAGACGCTGACACCAAGATATTCTGCTATAGATCCTGGATCACTATACCTTTGATCAGCGAGCCAGGTAGATAACTGAGCCAAAGACCTTTCGCCACCAGACTTTGCAATGGCCGAGTTTGGAGTGGCCCCAATGCTACGCTGGGTCCCACAGACACCGTCAAGGTGTAACTACGTGTTGCTGCTCTCCGGAAAGGATGGTAAGGCGTGGTGCACCCCAATGGGAAATAATTCCAGTCAGGGTCTGCAATGATCCAGTGCGCTTCTTTACTGGAGGAATTTAGGTGCAAAGCGATACAGGTGAGACATAGGGATGGCTTCTCTAGTCTCCTCCCTGGCAGAAGGGTTTATTGCTGAGGAAAGCTCTGAACTAGCTGTCCCTGTTTCTTTTCAGAAGGCTGGTACCCTGGTCCAAGGCTGGTGATCCAGGGTCTGTAGCAGCATATCCCCATATCAGCATCTTCTTCTCGTCACTCAGTAGTCTGTCAGTTTCCTCCCTGGCAGAAGTTTTTGATGCTGAGGAAAGGCCTGAGCTAGCTGTCCCTCTCTCTCAGAATGCTCAAACAAAATAGCTGATCCTAAGGAGACCAGCTGCAGAAAACACAGTGGAGCCTGATTTAAGAGTCTCAACATAGCAATCCAAAGTGCAAAGCTCCCTGGGAAACAGTAATATTTAAAATAACTGTGGAACCCCAGTTATGGGTCTTCAACACAGTGAAAGCCAGATATCCCTCAGAGGAAGGAAAACCGAGCAAAGGGTGTCCCCATTATAGAGATCACCGAATCCACCATATTAAGTTGTCCCTATGTCAAGATCCCACTCTCTACAAGCCTTAGGGATGTGACAGGGAAGTCCTAAGCCAGTCATCTATCCTCAAACAGCTGTTTCGAGGTGTTGCCCCTCATCAGTGTGGCATCCTTGGTCAAGGGCCCACGGTCTGTAGCACAGTAGTCCGGGTGGCTCCTTGGTCACAGGGATAGTGACCCTTGGTCTGTGGCTCAGTGTCCCCATCTCAGTGTCTTCTTCTGGTCACTCATGCAGGCTGGCATGAATCTCCCCTTCAAGCACTGTTCCCTAACTGCAGCACATTAGGGGCTCAGACTGCTCTCCTTATATACAATTTTTGCTAGACTATAAAGTTCTAGTCGGAGGGATGGAGTGGAGGAACTCAGCTCAAACATTGTTTCAGCTCCCATCTGGTATAGACTTACATGAGAACTTCAGTGATACTCAATTGCAATGACACAGCAGATTTTCCAGACAAAAACAAGTTTCCAGACATAACACCTATGTATGGGGTCCCCCAACTGCCCTTCCGTCTCATGGTAATCAAAACGCTGACTGTTCCCACACAACTCATCTACAAGTAGGCCCTCTTGACTATTTTCCATTGTGTGTGGTGGGGTTTTGTTGCCTATTCTTAGGGAAAAAAAAAAAAAAAGGAGAAGGCGCCTCACTTGGAGGAGGCAGAAATGACAAAGAGGAGGCAACTGAAAAATTTCTCTGATGTTGCAAGGAGGAGGAGCACGGTGTTAGACTCAGAAGTGAACTCCACGTCATCCTGCTGTGACTGAGAAGAGGGAGCCATCATATTCATAATCTCATCCCCTTTGTCTTCAATAATTAGTATTGCACCTTTCATAAGTCAGGCAAAATTGTGGCCTACTACTACTAGAAGAATGGCTGGTGGCACGTGCAATCAAGGACAGAGGTGCAATCAAATGTCCCAAGTCTCTCCACTTCCACAAACACAATACAAATTTAAAATGGTAATAAATGCAATTTTTGCAATGAACCATGTTTGAACTACATCCTCTGAAGCAGTAATACTGGCTCTTTACTAAAACATGGGTGTGACTGCATTTTTTTGGAATTCTTTTGAACTAGACGCTGTGATGCAGTTGCCTTCAGTAACATGGTTATTATTTGCATTACTAATATAAAATACATTTGCTGCTGTAAGCAGTCCACCCCATATATTGCAGCAATGTACGTGTTCTGTAACACAGCTGGAAAGCATTTTTTGTAGAAATCTGTAATGTAGAACTATGTGCCAGAAGCTGAGCTGAGATATTGATCAATTCTCACTCCCTCTCCCCGATTACAGACCTTAATATACCCCAAATCACGGGCATAGTGTAACAGCGGTTGCTGACCTCCGGTGTTCCCCTACTCACCACCACAGTACCCGGCTCCGTGCCTAGGCGAGCACTTAACTCCATGGCGGCCTCCATTATTGTCCGTGTCTGGCAGCATTGCAGGGATCAGCTGTCAGTGTCAACCCATTCATTGCCAAAGTCGCAGGCTCTGTCCTTACAGACACTGTCCTTCCTGGAATCCACTCCACAGTTTCCTTCTAGCCCTGGACACCACACGCCTTCCAGCCTGTTCCCTGTAACACCTCATTAAGAGCCGGCACACATTACTTCCTGTGATTTAAGGGTTTTGCACATGTGACCTGTGCGACTAATCCCAGCCAACCTACACCTATATAAGTAGTCCAATTCCCCCTACCCAGGTGCCTGAGCATCAAAGTTCCTTGTGTCCTGCAACGGTAGCATTTGTCTATGCTTGAGTTCCTGTATTCCTGACCCACGCTTGTCTTCTGGATTCCGATTCCTAGAATTGGATATATAGTGGCTCACTCTCCACTGATCAAGGACGGTGTGCTATAAAGCCCTATTGACTCACCCAGTCAAGACAAATAAAAAAAAATAAGATATAACCAGGGCTGAGCACTCTCCACTTGGAACTCAAAGGCAAGAAGATATACAATCAAAGTACATAATCACATATAAGATTTAATAAAAAATAATAAAATAGATAAAACCAATAATACACACAAAAAAAGATATCTAGTAGTAATAAGGTGAAATTGGCAATTAGTGATATCGCGAACATAACATTTGCCATTCGCGAACGGGCAAACCGCCATAGACTTCAATAGGCAGGCGAATTTTAAAACCCACAGGGACTCTTTCTGGCCACAGTAGTGATGGAAAAGTTGTTTCAAGGGGACCAACACCTGGACTGTGGCATGCCGGAGGGGGATTCATGGCAAAACTCCCATGGAAAATTACGTAGTGGACGCAGAGTCAGGTTTTAATCCATAAAGGGCATAAATCACCTAACATTCCTAAATTGTTTGGAATAACGTGCTTTAAAACATCCAGTGTGTGTACAGTATACAATCAGGTATGATGTTGTATCGATCAGGTAGTGTAAGGGTTACGCCCGCTTCACAGTGACAGACCAAACTCTGACAGACCAAACTCCCCATTTAACGGCCCGCAAACAGTCCATTTGCACAACCGCAAACTCCCCATTTGCACAAAGTTGGATACCAAGCTAGCCATGTCCTGTTCCTTGTCCTCACTGACGTCATTGAAGGTCTCTTCCTCGTGCAATATACTGTGCCACCCTATATGAGTGGTGTGTTAAGTAATACTATTTTTATCAGATTAATCCCTGTTACGTCCCCTATCAAGGGACGTGTATCGAATAGATTTTAGGAACCAGGAGATGGAAAAAGAAGCTTGGTCGGTCCTCTTACTTCCAATGGCTGTGACCACCAAGTACTGTTCAGTGCATACCTGTCTGATCAGCACCTGGGGATTATTTTTTGCGCTTTTTTTTCAGATCTGTGTTGATTTTTGCTAAATTTTCATTTTTTTGTTGTTAAAAAATAAGAAATAGTAGTTGTGGCATATATATATATATATATATATATATATATATATATATATATACACATACATATACATACACACACTGTAGATATAAGTTACATTTTTAGCCAGTGTTCACTTTTTTAACACTGTAGTGAATTTTTATACTACAATTTTTGCACGCACACACGATCTGTGTGGGTGCGTGCTGCAGAGCACCGATCAGTAGTGTGCTCATTTACATCTGCACATTTTTGAGTTTTTTTTGTGAAAAAAGACCTGCAGTTAGTGGTAGTTGTATATATAAAATTAGAGAACACACAATATCCGAAATGTCATGGTCATAGTGTAATCCTATGTGAATATATCCTTACAAGAGTAAAATAGCAGTATTTTAATATTATTTCATAAATTGTATTTATTGTAAAGCACAGAATAAAAATGTAAATGAGATAAATAAACACTGATCACAATTAGGCCCTTTTTACAAGAATTCGTGAGGTTAACGCATTGCACCCGCAGTGAATTCAGGCCCATTCACTTCAATGGGGCTGTGTACATGAGTGGTGATTTTCTTCTTTATTATATGCTCTTTTTGTCTCAAATAACGCGATACAGCATGTAGCTGTAACAATCCTACAGGCTCACCTGAATCAGAGGACAGCTGGCTTGAGGTAGGAGTGGAGCCCAGTGGCAAGGACCGCAGGCTGGTAGTAGGTGCAGGAAGTCTGGCAGAGGCGTAGTCGGTTGGCAAGCGGTGGGTCAGGGCAGGCGGCAGTAAGCGTGGTCAGACAATCCGGATCGGCAACGGTGGTAGCAGTTCAGTAGGTAGGAACAAAGCAGAAGAGTAGTCAGTAGTCAATTCCTGGTCAGCAGTGGACTTACAATAGTAGCAAGAGCAGCAGATGAGGAGACGCTTGATCAAGGATCAGGAGCTCAATAATGAGCAAGCTGGAGTGCAAGGGGCTGGACTTATATAGGGAAGTGCCAGGTGTGGGGAATCAAGGGTGATGAGCAAGGCTTGGCAAGACTGAGGTTAAATATTAGGCTTCAGGGGGGGAATGTCCAGAGAGGACGGTAGCCTAGTAAGCAGGGATACCGCCTGGGATGTGGCTGGTCACGGGTTCGACTCCTGACAGTAGCCTTTTTCAACAGGTACATGGCAATGAATTTTAGCAGAATATATAGGAAATGCTGATACAAGATCACAGATGACATCATCCACCCATGTGAGGCAGGTATCTACTCTCTACCAATTGGCAACATAGTTTCAGTTCATCACAAATGCTAAACAGTCCAAGGATACATAATAACAAGGCCTTAAAGGATACATCAAATGTAGCGGAAATTTCCAAATGAACACTTGATATGCAGACAATATACAGAAAATATTATAAGTGAAGGCATACTATACCATAATAGATCATAATGAATCAACGAATCAGTTGACTCTAGAGAAAAAGAAACAGAGTATGTGTCAATAAAAATCCTAGATTACAGGCGAACAACCTCATATTCACGGTTAAGACCTTTTGGATGTAACGTAGTTAATGTGTGTATTCAATATGTTTTTTTATATCTCCTCCCCAACTAGGTTTTGTAACCTGCTCCAGTACCTGAAATCTCAGCTGAGGGATGGAATGTTTACATTTGTCAAAATGGTATGGTAACGGTAGTAGCAGTTTCTTCATCCTGATTGTGGACTTGTGTTTACAAATCCTGTTCCTCCCCGTCTGCATTGTTTCGCCCACATAACCCAGGCCACACGGGAATTTGATCAAATAGTTCATGTTTTTAGACTCACAGGTAAAAAAAACTTTTATTTTGTAAGCTTGTCCAGAATGTGGATGGAAAAATTTTGGGCCTTTGATTATGTGGGAACACTGCAGGCAGTGAAGGCATGGGAACGTACCCTTTTTCACACTCCGCTGGGTATTTTGTCTCAGTCCCTCTTTTTTGCTACCCACATCTCCGTGCACTAATTTATTCCTCAGACTCGGGTTCCTTTTGTTACATATCAAAGGTGGATTTCTAAATTCTTTAACTGTGGGGTAGGCTTCCTTCAAGATGTGTTGGAAAATTTCCTCTACAGTTGATGTATCCTTTGAGACCTTGTTATTATGTATCCTTGGACTGTTTAGCATTTGTGATGAACTGAAACTATGTTGCCGATTGGTAGAGTAGATACCCGCCCCACATGGGTGGATGATGTCACCTGTGATCTTATATCAGCATTTCCTATATATTCTGCTAAAATTCATTGCCATGTACCTGTTGAAAAAGGCTACATGCCGAAACACGTTATTTGGGACAAAAAGAGCATATAATAAAGAAGAATTGTTTACAGCAAGCATAACAGCAGCGTCTGCCGGAATGTCTTCTATTTATGCACCCGCATCCTATCCGGCCCTCACACACGTCGCCAGTGTGAAAGAGGCCTTAGAGAACACTTTCAGATACCTGCAAGTTATTGGTTTTAATCTGGCAAAACCCAATAGAAAACCTCTGAAAAAATCCTTGATGACAACGTTATGGTCAAGAAACCCACAACAGTTGAAGGGACTGGAAGAAGAGTGGACCAAAATCACACCAGAGCAGTGTGAGAGACTAGTGATGTCCTGTGGCCGCAGATGTGCTGAAGTCATTCAAAGCAAGGACCAGTACACTTCCTACTGATTGGTGACTGTTGTAACCTTCAGAAAATTTTGTTTGAATCTTTCTTTGTGCTACAGTCATTGCTGTTCTCTAATTATGATCATCAGGTTTTTTGAAAAATAAAGGTTTTATGTTTTCATAATTTGTTCTTTAATTTTGATCATATCTGTATATATATAAATTTCAGTTAGTGTCAGTTTAGAATTTTTCACGAACGCACCATCTGTGTACGTGCATTTTGCAACCACTGAGTCCATAGTGTCCATTACTAATCGCGTTTGCTCAGTTTGCACTGCAAGTTTTTTTTTTGTGCAGAAGACTTTTTTTTACAAAAATTTTTTCTTCTAAATTTCAAATTAATTACAAGCCGCTTCACGTGTGAAAACACAACATACACACCCCTCACACTAAATAAAGGTTTACACATTTCACACATCACACCTCAATAAAATAAAAATGTCCAATTCATCCCAACGAGTATACTTAGCTGAAGAGGCATACTCTATGCTTGCCTCCGATACTGAGTCTGCCAGTGAGGGAGAAGAGAATACCACTTTCCTCTACCCCGTCATCATCATCCTCTAGAAGGTGCCCCAGGGTAGCAGCGGAGGCAGGCCCCCAGAGTGAATCCTTATGGACCCCACCTCCTGATGATTATCAGCCCCAAGTTCAAGGGAATTCAGATAGACTGTGCGAGCTTCACAGAAACAGATTTTTTCAAAATCTTCTTCTCTGAAGATTTTGTAAATTTAATGGTGACCCAAACCAATTTTTTTTTTTAATAAAGATTTTATTGAGGAAATATATAAATTGTATACAATATCACATAAATCAAAATGATGCAGATAAGAGCATTAGATTGTCACAAGAAATCAAGAAAGGAGGTCTTTACATTCCTCATTTTCAAATGTTCTCCCCAAATGCCCCCCCCCCCCCCTGTGAACTGCAAAACCCTAGTATACCCAATGCCCATCATTAAAACAACCAGCAATTCCAAATCTCCTCGAACACGGCGAAGATCGCTAGTATCTATGTTTACTAACATATAAGGATGGATATTATTGAGCCAATCGCCCTAGTCTCCCCTTCAACTGTTCCGTTA
This sequence comes from Bufotes viridis, assembly GCA_033119425.1. Taxonomy (NCBI): domain Eukaryota; kingdom Metazoa; phylum Chordata; class Amphibia; order Anura; family Bufonidae; genus Bufotes; species Bufotes viridis. The sequence continues at coordinate 41,813,654 of CM065599.1, forward strand.
AGTACCATTTAGTGAGTGTAAATGGTTTCATTAAGCGACTAATCTGACTGTCAGAAAGTATGTGCGTCAAAAAGCCCCTCCATCTCTTCAGGAACTCCTCCCCTTTCCTCTCTTTATTTCTCTCCACCTCTCTACTCTCCAGCCCCAATAACTTTTTGATGTTAAGGATTACATCCTCTGTAGTGGGAACCGATGGTTGTAACCAATGTTGTAAAATACAACGCTTGGTGGCCATACAAAGGGCATGAAAAAGAGAGGGCAGCTTTCGTTCTGTGCCATCTTTGTCTTCCTCCCAGTAAGAGAAAAGATACGTCATGGGATGCAGGGGGATTGTCATATTCCAGGTATTTTTAGCTAGTACCTCAATCTGTTGCCATAAAGCATGAATCTTGGGACGTGTCCAAAGACCATGGTATAGATCAGTATGAGGTGAGAGACAGGTTGGGCAGTTCGTCAGTCTGTCTGGTCTGTTAGGAGCTTGGGGCAGATTGAAAGCATAGATAGCGTTGTGCATTAACCTGAAATGGGTATCTTGCCATACTTCATTTATCACATTTTTCCGCAAGGCTCCCCATCCTTTCAGGATCTTCTCCCCCACCTCCCCATCTTCCAGTAACTGATTCCATGGTCTGAATGCCCTATGTGGCAGACTGTTCCCCCATACCTCCCTCAATTGGAAATACAGCATTGAAATAGACTGGGGACCATTTGATTATTGGAAAGTTCCCCAGATAGATCTGCCAAACCCCCTACCAGGAAATTTTTAACCTGTCCGTATTGGATGGTCTGGAAAGGACTTAAGTTAAACTTCTCCGTAATTTCCTGGCATGTAAGCCACCGTTTGTCGGATGCCTGCATGAAATTGTGAGCCGTCAGAATTGCTTTGCGTCTCCATTCAGTGAACAAAGCGTTAGTCCTCCCCTGGAAAAATTCCGGATGGCCCCAGAACGGCAAGAATTTTGATACTCTATGACACAAGCAGAACTCCCTCCTGATACTTCTCCATGCTGCCCAGGTATGCCTGAATAGCAAAGAGTTTCTGAGAGGAAGAGGCAGGCTTTTCATATTAGTGTGTAACAGGGTGCAGGGATCCCAAGGACTACATATACCCTTCTCTAGTGCATAATCCGAGTGGAAATCAGTGCATCGCACCAAATCAATAATGTGTCGGAGGAGACACGCTAGGTTATAAACCCGTATGTCAGGTAGGTTCATACCTCCCTTCTCTCTGAGGGCCATTCAATTTATCAGGCTTATTCTGGGCCGTTTACCCTCCCCCTATATTAAACGTGATACTGCCTCATGTATCTTGTTGATATCGACGTGTTTGATCAATAACGGTAGCGTCTGCAGGGGTACAGAAGTCTTGTGAAACTCATCATTTTAACAGCACCCTACCCAGTAGTGGTAGGGGAAGATTGTGCCACTTTCGCAGCTCTTGCACAATTTTAGTAATTAGAGGGGAATAATTGAAGAGATAAATGGCATCATTTGAGGCTCCTATTCTGATACCTAGATAAATTATATATTCCCTCTTGACCGGAATACCACATAGTCTATCAAGAAGATGTAGCCTCTCCCGTCCTCTACCAAGAAGCAACATAGCACATTCCCTACATTGATCCGGAAGCCCGACAATTTCCCAAAGTTCGCTATGTATTTGCATTTGACACTGTACCTCATAAAAGGTTAGTATATAAAATGAGGATGCTCGGACTGGGAGAAAATGTCTGTAAGTGGGTAAGTAACTGGCTGAGTGACAGAAAACAGAGGGTGGTTATTAACGGTAGATACTCAGATTGGGTCACTGTCACTAGTGGGGTACCTCAGGGGTCAGTACTGGGCCCTATTCTTTTCAATATATGTATTAATGATCTTGTAGAAGGCTTGCATAGTAAAATATCAATTTTTGCAGATGACACTAAACTGTGTAAAGTAATTAACACTGAAGAGGACAGTTTTCTGCTACAGATGGGTCTGGATAGATTGGAGGCTTGGGCAGAGAAATGGCAGATGAGGTTTAACACTGACAAATGTAAAGTTATGCACATGGGAAGGAATAATGCAAGTCACCCGTACATATTAAATGGTAAAACACTCGGTAACACTGACATGGAAAAGGATCTAGGAATTTAAATAAACAGCAAATTAAGCTGCAAAAACAAGTGTCAGGCAGCTACTGTCAAGGCCAATAAGATAATGGGTTGCATCAAAAGGGGCATAGATGCCCATGATGAGAACGTAGTCCTACCACTTTACAAATCACTAGTCAGGCCACACATGGAGTACTGTGTACAGTTCTGGGCTCCTGTGAACAAGGCAGACATAGCAGAGCTGGAGAGGGTTCAGAGGAGGGCATCTAAAGTAATAACTAGAATGAGGGATCTACAGTACCCTGAAAGGTTATCAAAATTAGGGTTATTCACTTTAGAAAAAAGACGACGGAGGGGAGATCTAATAACTATGTATAAATATATCAGGGGTCAGTACCGAGATCTCTCCCATCATCTATTTATCCCCAGGACTGTGACTGTGACAAGGGGACATCCTCTGCGTCTGGAGGAAAGAAGGTTTGTACACAAACATAGAAGAGGATTCTTTACGGTAAGAGCAGTGAGACTATGGAACTCTCTGCCTGAGGAGGTGGTGATGGTGAGTACAATAAAGGAATTCAAGAGGGGCCTGGATGTATTTCTGGAGTGTAATAATATTACAGGCTTAAGTTGGGAAAATTGGCTTCTGCCTCACAAGGGTTTTTTGCCTTCCTCTGAATCAACTTGTAGGAAACAGGCCGAACTGGATGGACAAATGTCTTTTTTCGGTCTTATATACTATGTTACTATGTAGTCCAGAACCTTTTGCAATTCCTGCCTCGGACGTTCCATAAACAGAAGGATATCATCCGCAAAAAAAATAGCACGTAGCTCTTTATTCCACACCTTGATACCCTCAAATTTAACATTGTCGTTCAAAAAGCGCACCAGAGGTTCAATCGCCATGTTGTACAACAAGGGCGAAAGACGGCATCCTTGTCTTGTGTCTCTAAATAACGGGAAAGACTCAGACAAGAAGCCCGGTAAACTTATCTTAGCTAATGGATTCTGGTATAATTGACCTAGGTATGCGCGGAAAAGACCAGTGATCCCCATTGCGTCTAGCACCCTCCCCAGCCACGTCCAGTTAACGCTATCAAACGCTTTTTCAGCTTCTAAGGTGACCAGGGAGGGTGCCGAGTATCCCTCGTCCTTCCCCCCACTACGTCTAAGGCGGCCAAGACTCTGCGGATGTTAGTGACTGCAGATCTTTGCTTTACAAAGCCCACCTGCATCGGGCTGATCAAGTCAAGCAACAACCGGGCCAGTCTGTTCGCCATTAACTTTGACAGAATCTACAAATCTTGGTTTATGAGGGAAATTGGGCGATATGTCGCCGGGTCATCTAAACTCTTTCCCTCCTTGGGGAGCATCCGTATATGGGCAACATTTGCATGTAACAGCAGCCCTTCTCCCTGTAAGAGAGCATTTCCCATGTCTGATAACACTGGTGCCACCTGAGCTTTTAATGACTTATAAAAATCGCCAGAGTAGCCATCAGGACCAGGCGCCTTATTACCAGGCAGTGAGGAAATGGTACTCTGAACTTCCAATTCTGTGATAGGTGCATTTAGCAATGCCAGATTCTCCGAAGAGACGAATGATAAGCGCAAGCTCTGCAAAAACTGATCAGCCCCCTCATCCGTGTCTACCGGCTTACTATAAAGGTCTGAATAATAGGACCTAAAGATCCGTAGGATATCAATCAGATGAGAACCAAGATCTCCACTCGGACCACGCAGGCAAGTCATAGGTGCCGTTAACCGGCTGCCTTTAGCCAGATTAGCCAATAGCCTCCCTGGTTTACTACCAAATTTATGTAGCTCTAACTCCCATTGCGCTGTGTCCCTCCTTCCTTTCCGCCCGACCCAAACCAATTTATACACCCAACAATTCATTGCTCAGAGCCTTACATCAGCATATGCTAGACCCCTAGGTTGGACCCCAGTAAGTGCAGCAGAGATGATTACATTTTGGGGACTCGTGCTTCATATGGGCGTTGTAAAGAAGACAAACGTTAGGCAATATTGGAGTTTGGACATTTTCTACCAGACTCCAATTTAGGCCTCATGCACACGACCGTATGGCTTTTTCAGTATTTTGCGGTCCGCAAAAAACGGATTCACAAAAAATAGGGATGACGTCCGTGTGCATTCCGTTTTTTGCGAAACAGATCAGCTGGCTCCTGATAGAACAGTACTATCCTTGTACGTTATGCGGACAATGATAGGACATGTTCTATCTTTGAACGGAACGGAAACTGAAGGCATACAGAGTACCTTCGTTTTTTTTTTGCGGATCCATTGAAATGAATGGTTCCGTGTACGGAACGCAAAAAAAGGAATGTAAGCGGAAAATACATACGGTTGGGTGCTTGAGCCCTTACAGTAACACCTTGACCTGGAAGCGATTTGAGTCAATTTGGAAATTCCTAGACTATGACGACAATTCACAGTGCCCACCCCAAAATTACCCGACATTTGACCGTCTGTTCAAAGTTAGGCCTGTCATTGACCACTTTAACACCGAGTTTGCTGAGGTGTACAACCCAGATAAAAATGTCTGCGTAGATGAGTCCCTATTACTCATCAAAGGGAGGATTAGATTCCGCCAGTACCTAGCTTGAAAACAGGCAAGGTATGGCATAAAGATTTCCAAACTTTGTGAGAGTAGCTCCGGGTACACCTACAAGTTCCGCATTTACGAAGGAAAATATTCCAGGATAGAACCCCCAGAATGCCCCCCCATCCTAGGAGTTAGTGGGAAGATCGTGTGGGACTTACTGCACCCACTGCTGGATAAGGGTTACCACCTCTATGTGGATAACTATTATACCAGCATACCGCTATTCATGTCCCTAACTGCCATATGTACTTTGGCTTACGGCACAGTGTGCAAAACTCAGAGAGGCCTCCCTAGATCCCTGGTAGGGCAACCACTGAGAATGGGTGAAAGTAGGGCTCCTCTCCATGAGAACATTCTGGTGGTTAAGTACAAGGACAATAGGGACGTCCTTGTACTGACTACCACTCACACTAACACCAGCTCCCCTGCTCCTGTACGAAGTACCACTACCACTGTCCCCAAACCAGTTTGTATCCTGGACTACAACAGGCACATGGGAGGGGGGGGATCTTTCAGATCAACTTCAGAAGCCCTACAGTGCCACATGAAAGTGTGGTACAAAAGCTGGCCTTACACATTGTACAGATGGCAATGTGCAATGCGTACGTGCTATTTCAGCCTGCAGGCCACACAGGAACTTTCCTTCAGTTCCAAGAGGTAGTTATCAAGGCCCTAATTTTTCAAACCCGGGCCAGAAAGGGTCCCAGTATTTCTGGAAGTCATGGTGCCCGTGTCCAGGGCAAAAATTTCCAGGTCAAGTCCCCCAGACAGCAAGGTGGGGAAGGACCCAAAAAATATGCAGTGTGTGTTCCAAAAGGGGGATAAGGAAAGACACCATTTACCACTGCAAAACCTGCCCTGAAAAACTTGGACTGTGCATACAGGACTGTTTCAGAATCTACCACTCATCCATGGAGTATTAATTTAATTTCATCCTTTATGCTCCCTGTAATATTTCCACTTTATATCTCTGATTTAGTCCACCTCGCTTGCATATCCACTTTCCAACAACCAGTACATATTATTTTCTGTGAGACAACTGTTAGGTCAAAAGTGCCCTTTCCACCCCTTAAAATGTTTGTACGGGGTCCTCTTTCCAAAATGGGGTCACTTTTTGGGGTTTTTAATTTCTGGGGACCTCAGGAAATTTTTTAATGCGACATGGCACCTAAAATCCATGTCTGCCAATTCAGGCCTGCCAGCAAAATCCATATTTTGCTGTTTGCCTGCTGTGCGCTAGTGATGAGCAGCAGGGGCTATATTCGAATATGCAATAATTGTAAAAAATCAGCAATGTAATATTTGCGTAATACTTGCGAAATACAGGCATGGGTCACTTTTGCTACCATTTCCAAGCTGCTAGAAGTTTCCTGAAACTGGAGAAAATGGTTGGCACGACAGAACATTAAAAATGGCTTTATATGCAGTTAGAGTGCTCCAATATATTCGCGATTGTGCTAATCAGCACTAATGATGCAAATATTTTCACGCAATATGAGACAGTTCACATTTTAGCAGGTCTGCATGTATGTATGGACAGGAGACCATATCACACTACCTAACACCCTGCACTGGAACCTATCAGCTACACTATATCGCAATCTAACCTACACTGACTATCATTTATATAAGCTAACTAACTATCTATCTAATGTAGTGTGGAAAGCACAGAGCACAGCAATGACACTGATGTCTCTCTCAGAACTTTAAAAAAAAACTGTAAAAAATGGCTGCTGGGGAGGTTCTTATATAGTAAGGGGTAAGCAACTTTTCTATTGGTTGCTAGGGATGTTGCTAAGCTCAAAGACATTGCAGCCTTCTCACTGGCCCACAAGCGAGAAGGGAGGTTACTGATGAAAAGAAAATCTTGAATATTCGAAATTACAAATATATATCACTATATTCTAAATATTTGCGAATTCTCGAAGTGCCGATATTCGCGATTAATATTCGTGATTTGAATATTTGCGCCCAACACTAATGTGCTCCCATACAGCAGGCTACAAGCACAGTTTGGGTGTTTCCTGAATGGGGAGAAAATGGGGAACACATACTGGGGTGCACTTTTTTTCCTTTAACCCCTTGTGAAAGAAAAAAATTGGGGTCTGTTAGTTATTTTTTAGTTTTTCACAAATGTGTGCTTTGAAATCCTTTAACAAGTGTTTCTGCCTTCTGTGAAATACCTGTTTGCTGAAAAGTACCCTTTCTACCACTTAAAATGCTTGTACGGGAGTGCTGTTTCCAAAATGGGGTCACTGCTTGTGGTTTTTAATCTCTGGGGACCGCAGGAATCTTTTAAATGCGGCATGGCACCATCCATGCCTGCAAAAACCATATTTTGCCTCTAGAGCCCTGCTGTGCGCCCATACATCATTTTTTGAGCACATATGGGGTGTTGCCATATTTGGGGGGAAATAGGTAACAAAATGTGGGGTGCATTTTGTCCTTTTACCCCTTGTGAAAGTGTTTGTTTGTTTTTTACAGCCAAGCGTTTCCTAATTCTGTGAAACACCTAATGTGTCAAAGTGCTCACTACACACCTTGAAATATTTATTGAGGGGTGTAGTTTCCGGAATGGGGTAACTTTTTTGGGGTTTCCACTGTAGGGCCACCTCAGGGTGTCTTCATATGCAACATAGCTACCAATTACCATTCCAGCTAAATCCGCTCTCCAAAAGCCATATGCTGCTCCTTCCACTCTGAAGCCTTCTGTGTGCCGATACATCAGTTTTTTAGCACATATAGGGTGTAAAGTCCTCTGTAGTGTCTGCAGTGTATATAATGGCCCCCTCTGTATTATTATAATATATGGTGGCCCCCTATGTATCTTTAGAAATTAAAATGGCCTCTTTTTATTATTAGCATGTATATATAGTGCCTCCCTCTGTATTATTATAATGTATATATAATGCCCCCCTCAGTAATATTAGTATATATAATGGCCCCCTCTGTATTACTAGTGTATATAATGGCCCCTCTGTATTATTAATGTGTATCTATAATGGCCCCCTCAGTAATATTAGTATATATAATCCCTCTCTCTGTATTATTATATATATATAATAGACCCTTCTGTATTATTAGAATATATGATGGCCCTCTCTATGTTATTATTATTATTATTATTATTTATTATTAATGCGCCATTCAATCTATAGCGCTGTACATGAAAAGGGGTATACATACATTATACAGACAATTGTACTAAGCATGAACAAGACGAGTTCCAAATAGGTATAGAAGGAGAGAGGGCCCTCCCCCAATCTACATGGTATGGGAGAAGGACACAGTTGTAGGCTTGTCTGAAGAGGTGGGTTTTCAGGTTTCTTTTGAAGGATTCCCCTGTAAGTGAGATTCTGATATGTTGGGGTCGAGTTCCAGAGTGTGAGGGATGCACGGGAGAAATCTTTGAGGCAATTGTGGGAAGAGGTGAGAAGAGAAGAGGAGAGAAGGAGGTCTTATGGGGATCGGAGATTGCTGGTGGGGATGTATCGGGAAAGTAGCTCAGAGATGTAGGGAGGGGACAGGTTGTGGGCGGCCTTGTATGTATTTGTTAGTATTTTGAACTCAATTCGCTGGGCAACGGGGAGCCAGTGAAGGGATTGGCAGAGGGGAGGGGGAGAGGCAGAGGAGTGACGTGGTGAAGTATTGGGGATAGCAGCAGGATGACAGTGTTGAGTATATTATTAGTATATATAATTGCCCCCTCGGTAATCTTATAATTTACAATTGCTCCCTCTGTATTATTATAATATATAATGGCCCATCTGTATTATTAGAATACATAATGACTCCCCTCTGTATTATTAGTATATACAATGGCCCCTTCTATATTATTAGTATATAGTGGCCTCCTCTGTATTATTAGTATATATAATGGCCCCCTCTGTATTATTAGAATATATGATTGCCCCACTGTCTCATTAAAATATATAATCCCCCCCCCCCTTTAATATTAGTAGTATATATAATAGCCCCTCTGTAAAATTAGTACATATATTGGCCCCATCTCTATTATTAGAATATATAATAGCCCCCTCTGTATTATTTATAATGCTCCCATCCCTATAGTGCCCCCAGTACTGCCTGCATTAGGGTAAATGCAATAAAAAATAATGATGGCCCACTTTGTATTATTGGTATATATAATGGCCCCTTCTGTATTATTATAATTTATAATGCCCCCCCTGTATTATTATAATATATAATGGCCCCTCTGTATTATTAATATATATGATGGCCCCCTATGTATCTTTAGAATATATAATAGCCCCCTCTGTAATATTAGTATATAGAATTGCCTCTCTCTAAAGGAAAGGGGTGGAGCCAGCCTACACCTAACTCTTACTAAGGTACCTGGCTAGCAAGTTAACCACCTATTTCCCACACACAACCTTAGGGATACAAGATGCATAATACTACTAAATTAATCCAGTGGACTGCAAGATGACCTTGAGTAGGAAGGAGCCAGCTGATTGAAGTGAATGGGATAACATTATTGTAATTACACTTGCTCACTGTTGCAGCTGTGATGGCGAGCAGGTAAACCGTGAGCTGGTAATAGCGCTGCTTTCTTTTCAAACTGCTGATTAACAGGGGTGCCTGGAGTCAGACCCCTGCCGACCTGATATTGATAACCTATCCTGAGGATAGGTCATCAATATAAAAAAGAGGACAAGTCTTGGTCCTTGGTTCCTTTCTCTCCAGACCTTTTAGTTCTGTTATGCTGCTGTCTGCTCACAATTGCTGTTTTTAAGGTGAACTCTCTCTCTCTCTCTGCACTTCTGTCTCCACACCAAACTTCATCCTCACACACTTCTCCCCTCCAGGCTAAGGCCTAATTCACACATCCGCAAAATGGATCCGCATCCGATCCGCAATTTTGCGGAAGGGTTGCAGACCCATTCATTTCAAAGGGGCAGGAATGGATGTGGACAGCACACTATGTGATGTCCGCATCCGCATTTCCGCATCCGTGTTTCCGCATCCGCGTTTCCGTTTCCGCAAAAAAATAGAACATGTCCTATTCTTGTCTGCAATTGCGGACAAGAAAAGGCATTCTCTATATAGTGCCAGCAATGTGCGGTCCGCAAAATGCGGAATGCACATTGCAGCCGTCCGTGTTTTGCGGATCCGTGTTTCCGCAAAACACACTACGGACGTGTGAATTAGGCGTAAATTAACTAGAACAACAGTCTCCTAGCTAGAGGGCTAGGCCCAGCCCACATAGCAATTTAGCAATGGGGATGGCTAGTTAATTAACTGGTTCCTCTCTCCCATACAAAGCCTGTGGGATATAAAATATATGCTGAGAGCACATTGACCCCCTCTGATAGCAGTGATGCCCTTTGGCAGTGACCACTGTTCATGGGCAATGTCATAGACCTCATGCTAGAGAGTCAGCAGGATTCATTTTCTGAGCAAACTGCCACAAGGCCTAACTGGATAGTAGATCCTCTGGGTTGCTATGAATGTGAGGCAGCCCCACTAGTAAAAACTGACATAAGTAGAACCAGGAGATGAAATTCATAGTTTATTAAGCAAAATGTCAGAGCAGGAAGAGTTCATGCTAAAATGATAATCCAAGCAGAAGGTCAAAGGCAACCAGCAATCAAAATCAATCCCAGCAATACAGAAAATAACAAATCAACCTGGTTGCTCAGACAAAGAGAATAGGTGGAGGATCCTTAAATAGTCACAGAGTTCAGACCGGCACGAATTATTGACTGTTAAGGTGCTTTAAGTGAGCACAGCTAGCAGAGCTAAATTTCATATATATGGCATGTTTTCAGTGGCAAGGAACATTGCAGGCAGAGACCGTGATACTTGTGTGTACGAATACATCAACTGCCATCAGGTAAAACAAAAGAAAGTCATCCATAACCTCTCAACTGCTCTGATAATCTGCACCTTCTTGCTCCCAGTCCCAGTTGTGTGTTGCTTTAAAACACAAGAATAGTTCTACACTTATGACTTAGCAATACTGTCAGTTATACATCAACATGTTCCCTGAACTGCCACTGTGCTGCCAACACTGTCAGTACAACCAGGGCTGCCAACAACTTAGGGCTGGTTCCCATAAAACAGTTTCAGCCAACCAGTTGTTGTTGGGTTTTTATTTGGTTTTTTTTTTTTGTGAGACACGGCTGATAACAAAGTTGTGCTCTTTGTGCCCATGTCTGGCATTTAGCCAGACAAAGAAACACTGCACACAAGATGTCTAGGGAAATCGCCAGTCACAAGTCTTTTTCAGATCAGTTTTTTATTAATATTATCATTATCAGTGTTATCAGTGTTTACAGAAAAATCAAGGACAGATTTGGGAACAAATTTAAAACTGACAAATAAATCACAAGGATTATAAATGATGTCATTTATAATAATGATTACTGATACGAATGAATGTGCAACATTTATTGGGAAATGTAAAATGATGATTTGGCACAGATTCTAGCCAAAAAATCTGTGGATTTAAAGACATAAACATTATGCCAATAACTTACATATCTGGGAGATTTACAATTTACAAACCTGAGTGAAAAACTAATTATTTAATTGTCAGAAGGGCTGACGCTCTATGGGTGCGTTCACACTTAGCACAAACCGTGTGGTTTTTAATAAATCTCATCCAAGCACTACGGACATTTTCCGCACCTAGCTGTGACTTGAACAGCAAGTCAGTTTATGTTGCAGATTCCTACTGCCCGAAAGGTGAAATCTGTGGCAAATATGCCGCATTTTAGCACCCTGAGATGATCACAGTGTCTTAAGATAGACTAGAGATTTCAATGTTCAGTTTTCTAAAAGACTGGTCTTCCAGGGTTCCTCTCTGAAGGTTGTCGTTCTTGGTGACAATGCTATAAGGTAAAATGAGGACCTGGGTTTCTGCCTTGGGCTATAACCACATGGTCAGGGATTCTACATGCAGTTTTGGGAAAAAGGAGTGAATTCAAAAAAGTGAAGAAATCGGATCTGTTCTTTATCTTTTCTCCTGATTTTGGCTTTCAAAACTTCATCAGGAAACTTGTCCATGTGGCCATTTCCCTGATCTGTGATCGGGCTGCTATGGATAAGGTGCAAATCGGTTGTTGGCACATACAACTTTGTAGATATTACCCACAACTGCATCTGTCAAAGACCAAAAAAGAGCCCAGAACATCAGATAAGAGTTTTTTCGCTGAACTTTGTGGACAGCATCGGACACAGTCTTTGTATTTGATAACAAGGGCAAATGAGAACAGTAAGTGGCTGAAATCAGTGCCACATGTCAAGCTATGTGGATATTTCTTTCTGCAGAGGTCTGCAGCATCTAGCTGAGCTCTTGTAAATTCTCATCCACTTTGCTTCTACTGTAAATGCTGCAGCTCTTCCACATACAGTTTTATTAGGGAAAATCTTCAATGTTCAAGAGTGCCTTCAGGCACAGCAAATTTTTTTGTAAAAATTTTCTGGGACTGAAACTCAGTTCCATTAACTTTGCAGAAATCCATGTGCTGGCAACCAAAGCAACCCTTCAGGTGATTTCTGCTACTTGTGAAGGCTCTATTATTATGCTATATGTGATATCTATCTATCTATATATATATATATATATATATGGAAATAATTGTCTGCCACAGCCAATATATTTTTCACATGGTGGGCACCTTGTATCGGTGACCTACACATGGTGGCTTTTTTTATCCTGCTAGATCTTTAGGTGATAGACAGATTTGGAGTATTTGTGTCCATCAGCATGTGTGAATGGCAAGAAAACAATTGTTAGGGGTACATGGAAACCTTTTGCCTTGTTTAGAAATTGCAAGACATTTCTGAAATGCCAGTTGTCTCTCTTGTTCTAGAAATGAGAGTGATTTCCATCTATGAGTAAATTTACCATCCCAACCAGTATGTCAAGCCGAACAGTTATGGAGGACCATAGAGACCAATATACATTACTCTTTACATTGCAGATTTTATTTGTAGTTTCTGTACATGAGGACACCCCTCTGATCAGAACCTACCTGCACAAGTAAGAACAATATGCTTATAATATGAAAAATAACTATAATTTATAAATATTTATTTGATATTAAAAAGTATTTGTTGATCCAAAAGGCAAAACCTTAGACTGGTTGATAAGCCCTTTAAAAACTATGAAGATTGTGGACTGGTCGAACATACTTCTATTGTCCTGGCAGTAGATGAAGCCAGATCTGCTGGACTCCAGGGCTCAGTTTCCTAGGGCTGCTTGTTCTAGACACCTTGTTCACTTTCTGGCTTGTCCACCGCAATTATTGCATATGCTGGAGATTGCACATACCTAAAGCATGAAGAAAGTAATAAAGGGCTTTCCTGATTATTGCAAGTAGAGTGCAATCAGGAGAATGCCTTCTGAATTATTGGAGGTGAATATGAACGGGATGAAGTGGACATGCCCGAGAAAATGGAGCTAATAAAGCACTAACCCTTGTTCCTAGTTTTCTGAAGAATAAACCCTATTGCTTAAATACTCAGAAAATACTCTGAATGAACAGGGATAAATACATATTAATAAAATATAAATAATAGTTATAATTTGATGAAAAAAGGAAGGGTCCGGCATAAAAGAGACCTTTCCTCCCCTTCTCTGTACCCGGTGTGTGGTGCACTTCCCTTCCTGCCCAATCTCCTGGCACCTGTATGGTAATGCCACATACACACCCCAGTGTGCCCCTCTCTATACTATTCGCTGCTTCCTTCTGACAAATTCCCAACACTAAACAATTTATACAACCTAAAGGCAGGTTAAAATAATAGTCATCAGAGGCAGAGAACCCGAAAATACATAATAAATGACTTTTGTATGGTCGGTATGATTTTATTTCTTTACTCTAGGTAGTGATGTAGCAGATAATAAAATATAACACATTAGAAATACGAAGATAATTTTCTTAAATATGTTGTTGATTTTTTTAGAATGTTTCTATGTATTTTGCATTTATTAGTATATTATACACACAAAAATAAATGTCTATATTTGTTTATATATCTATAAATGCTACTTATTTTTATTGCTGTGATATTTTAGCTACAGTGTAGACGTGTAATAAAGCGGTTCCTTGTGTGCGGTAATGAAGTATATGAGATTTATTATATTATAGGCACAGGACTGGAGCACAGTAAAGCGGCGGAATGTGTTTCTTTCACTAATAATGAACGTGCAGAGTTGATTTTCATCTGTTCAAAATGTTCCTAATGAGTTTATTAATAATATATCTAATTACAAAGCCTCCCCGAGCCTGCAGGAGCCCAGAGCTCTCAGTGTGAGCCCCAAACACAGAGAATACAGCCTGGGAAATAAGCAGGATTATTGCATCAACACTGAAAACCTGACTCCATGTACTAAGGAGGGGACGAAGCCATAGAAATCGTCAAGAAAGGCTCCAGGTATAATGTACTAACAAGTATATAGTAAGCCCCAAAAGTAACTCCTCCCTAATCATTCCGATTTTAATCTCTTCCATCTTCTTCCCACCTTCTCCCTTATCTTTCCTATCTAGATATATTAATATCCCTATATCAGGCGGCAACCGATTATATACATCTATAGGGATCGTGCAAAAAATACACTGAGATGTTAATGTGGATTTTTTTTCTCTTGTTTATCCACTTATAGCATAATTTTTTTTCTATCTATCTGTTATCTATCTTGTATGTATCTATGCATAAGTATCGTTTATAATTATTATGTATTATATTCTGTGTCACATAAATCTTCAGTACAGAGGTATTAGGCACTTTGTGTCCGCTGGGTGGCGCCAGAGCAGTTCAGATGAGCGCTACCTGCGCAGTTAACCTATACTTTCCTGGAAAGCCTTTCCTCTGAGCTAAACCTGGAGTCGTTAATGAGACAGAGGAATTATCTAAATATTGTATGTGACTGCATTTAATGTTATTATTTTATGCCTGTGCACTGTTGTGGTCTGGCTGTGTAATTGCATTAGTATGTGCCTTCTGTCATCTTATTGTGAGCTGTCTTGCCTTCCATCTACATAGCTTGCCAAGTAAAGAACACAAGAATGTTCATGCCAGAAGCAATGGTGGGGCCAGCTCCCTAACTTTCAACGCTTTTAAAGTGCTATGTAGTAAAAGCTGTCACTCCTCAAAGGCTGTTTTGTGAATCACTTGACAGATGCATGATGAGCAGAGGCCAATGTGTCCTCCTAGGCTGGGGCTGTTGTCTCAATCCTCTCCTGCAAGTTGACAAAGCAGAAAGCAAAGAGTTGTGGTTCTGCTGGCATGTCAGGATCAGGTCTGTGGTCCTGTGGGACTACTGTGACATGTATACAAACTGTGGCTAAAACTCCAGTAGTAGGGTCACCTTCCCTGAGGAATGTAACAAACCTTCTCTCAATCCAATGGTGGAATTAGCAACACTCCATAGACAGAGGGCGAGCTGTTGGATGGAGCTCTGGGAAGATGACCCTAAACTTGATGGGGAAAGGTTGTGTCTGAGTCTAGCCAGTTTGTGCGTCTTTCTGTAAATGGAGACATTTGTGTTGTGCTAATAGTGGCCATTAGCAGCCTACACACGTAGAATAAGCCCCAACATCTGCCTGGTAATAGGCAGAGAACTCCCAGAGCCTGTGCTAACATTTGGGATCAGTGCATGGGATTCTCACAAAGGAAATCTTAGAAAGCAGAGGGACCCAATTCATTATTTTCTCTTTCTTCTCCAACGTGTTATAAAGTGTGAATAAAGCATTGTATTCCCCAAGAAAAGGCACTGGGAAAGTTCATGTACAATTGGTGATTGGTATTATTATTTCCAGGGAAGATGGAAAGATTAGCAGGGGAAAAAAAACTAAACAAGATCCGTGTTTTATTAGACATCTATTTAAATAATAGTTTGGAAATTTAGCAGCTAATTGGTTTAAAACTGGCTCACACTTGTTGCTGGAAGGACAAAAACTCGGGATATATATATATATATATATATATATATATATATATATATATATATATACACTTTATATATACACTATGTATATATTTATTTATACACTACATATATATATTATACTCACACACAAACGGTACCATTGAACAAAGCCTGGTGGAGTCATTTTATGTTTCATTTCAGCAGCTATTTCCCTTCACAAATATCCAGCAATCCGGCATGGTGCACCCGGCAATTTTGTTTGTAGGACCAGAAAAAAGGTTAATAATAATAATACTAATAACAATAACCATAGTTTGTGTTCATCTATTTTCTAATATGTATTCTAGTTCCTTTTATTGTTTGCAGCCTGATTCAGTGTTATTGGGACGAATGTGAGAATTTGACCTTCCGATGTATAAAATGAGATATATGATATTACAATAACCAGACAGATTTTCCGTCTATTATTCCACGAGACATGATGGCGGCTCTCATCCAGATAAGGTTGTGGTTGATCTGCTGGCTTCTTTATTTCTTGGAGCAGGTTGTTATAAGCTGAACTCATCTAAACAGCAATCAAATACTGCGAGAAATCAATGCGAATCAACTGGCATTTAGGTTTTAGTTCGGTTTTCATCATTAGTGTGCTCAAGGGTCAATTCATAGAAATATTTGCATGCGGTTTCTACTAAAACACCAACATAAACTGCAGCTAGCCTCAACAGACGAGGAGGGGGTTATGAAATAATTAGTCGGTTCATTCTTGTCATTGTGTCGATATAGTATATAAATCAGTGAGGAGCAGATCCTTACGACTGTTAATACTGGAGATTTATTAGTGAAATCAATAGAGCTTTGCAGACCGAGGGCGAAAATCTCCTGGATTCCAGGTTTGTCCTGTAGGTGGCGCTATGTTGGCACCGTCTGAAGCTTTTTCTCTTTCTTTTTTTTTTTTTTTTTTTGTATGTTCTAAAGGTTTAGATGGGGAAAAATAATATTTCAGTATATTTAATTCTCTTCATTTACAAGAAACCCCCTGAAATTCGTAAACTGGAAATGTGTTTCGTCTCCACATGCCTGTGAATAAAAAAAAAACTGTTTGAATAAATAGCTTATTTCTAAACACGTTGTTGTCAGTGTTAAACACCCTATGTCATTTTTATTCAAACACTAACATGATTACACCCAATTATATATTCAGCAGTCTTCCTTATTTTACAGGGAATTTGCCTGTCTTTAATAAAACCAGACATAATGGATCCTGTTCTGGATCCTGCCACCTTTGTAGGTAATTTGATTGAATTACACCTCCAATGTGTCTGGAGTTTCCTCCATTGCATTTCCTTTATGTCTACAAAATATTGTATTTAATATTCGGAGGAAAGTAAAGAAACGGTTTCTGTACCGCCAGGATCAATTGAATATATTTTTGGGGGGATAATTTTCTGTTTAGCGTGTTCTCTGGTTGGGTTGCATTGTTACTAATGTAACAGAAGCCACATCTTAAGTATTGTTTGGGGAGCTGCTTGTTCTAATGGTTTTGTTGTGGATAATACCTCGCAAAACAAAGGGACAAGCAGAGACAAGTCGTTCAGTTATAATATTTATCAAGGGATGTGGATAGAGACACAAGTGCAACAGAAAAAAAATCATACAAAAAGCCAATTACATGTCTCCCAGCAATTAGTGCAATTATCTATATACTGTTCTTATGTGGCAGGGGCTGAGGTGCGGAGGTCTGGGGCTGGATTACAGGAGGCTGCTGCAGGTTGTGTTCATAATCTCCTAGAGATTACACCTTTACAGGCTGCAGAAGATGATCAAACTGCAACACAAACAACAACATTGTAATCACTGCACAGAACACACAATACAGAGCCCGCATCCCCGCCATATGTTGGGACATCAGCTGGAAAACCTCTTTTATTGGCGGGGAGAAGATGCTGTAATGATACACACAATGGCAATAAAGTCGGCTCCACCTGTAACAAAGAGCTAGGAGTCCCACGTTTAGTCCTATCGCTTGGTTCTGTCCACATTGTATGTTCAATCTAAAGCAGACAGATACCTGTAGTAGTAATAATAATGATAATTATTAATATTATTATTATTTATTATTACCATTGTTATTCAATTTCAACTATTTATAATAATGACAATAATGTGCCGACATATTTCACAGCGCTTTACAATCAGGGGTTTCATGTACAAACAGAATCATACATGACAGAGCAACAAACAAATGTGGGTGAGGGCCCTGCTCCCAGGAGCTTACAATCTATGAGGAGAGAGGGGTGGCACATAGTGGAAAAAGGGCTTGATGTGTACTATTAATGGGAATACACCTCAGAATCAGAAGAACTGAATCCCCAGTAAACTGAACGTGTATAGGAAATGAGCTGGAGGGAAGAGAATGGCGCAGACAAGTGTGAGCTCAAGAATATCATTATTTTATTCTGTACTAGCCTTTGTGCGAGTAAATGAACTGTCAATTCAGCTCCACCACAAAATTAATACATAAACTAGAGAGATAGAGAGATAGATAGAATATAAATAGATAGATAGAATATAAATAGATAGATAGATAGATAGAATATAGATGGATAGATAGATAGATAGGATAGAATATAAATAGATAGATAGTTAGATAGATAGAATAGATATGAGATAGATGGATAATAAATAGATAGATAGATAGATTATATAATAGATAGATAATAGATAGATAGATAATAGATAGATAGATAATATATAGATAGATAATAGATAGATAGATAGATAGATAGATAGATAGATAGATAGATATAAGATAGATAGATAGCATAGAGATTAGATAGATAAATAGATAATAAATAGATAGATAGCATAGATATGAGATAGATAATACATAGATAGATAGATAGATAGATAGATAGATAGATAGAAGATATCTATTCTATCTATTATCTATCTATGTGTATATGAGATAGATAAATAGATAATAAATAAATAGATAGATAGATATACAATTGAGTTGTATAGGCTATAAATCCGGAATGATGATGATGCATTGGTGTGGGGGAGGGGGTCCAATCTGCCATGTCTGGAGGTATCAGGCAGGCACATCTGGAGGACAGCTGCAGCTGATGTGGCTGCTCACAGGGGACAATAGGCTGCAGCCAGCACACCTCCAGAAGATACACTTTTCGTTCAGTCCCTTGATCATGGTTCACACCTCCAAGCCGAATTTCTAGCATTCAGTCATTGGAATATAGATCAGCAATTGAGGAAAGCCCCTGAAGGGTCTCAATAAATCAGACTCTATTCTCTACCTTCCATGATGAGCTGCCAGACTGGGTCCTCTCACCTGCAGCACACTGGAAGTGACATCCAATGGGGAAAAGGGGTCACTCTACTTAAAGAAACGGTTGGTTTGGGTTAGCACATAGGCCCCCTAATAAAGCCCCCGAAGTGTTGTCAGAAGGGGTAAATGAGGTTCTGCTAGAAAGGCCGGCGGTGTGCTCCGTGCCATAAGACGCCTCCACGAGCTCCCAGCAGATCTCATTTTACTTGCGTTTTTAGAACAATCGTCCCGAGCTTCTTTTCTTTTCTTCATAATAGGGTTGAATCTCACAGGACTTTATTCCAAGCAAAATATATGTGTATATGGGAATGTTACCCGACACAGTCTAGAGAAGAACGGGCAAAGTCTTCACAAAGTACCTAGAAATAACATAGGAAGCACCTGATCAGTGAGGAAGAGCCACAGATAATTCCATGGAAATATTACAAGAGGGATATTGCTGGGCATCCATCAGGTCCAAATGGCTGGTCTCTGTGTGCAATAGTACAGCCATCCAATGTCCCAGATACCTAAAGGACAGGATAATGTGTAGATAGAAAGAAAGAAAGAAAGATAAATAGATAGATAGATAGATAGATAGACCTGAGATAGATAGATAGATAGAATAGATATAAGATAGATAGATAGATAGATAGATAGAATAGATATAAGATAGATAGATAGATAGATAGATAGACCTGAGATAGATAGATATGAGATAGATAGATATGAGATAGATAGATAGATAGATAGATAGATAGATAGATAGACCTGAGATAGAAAGATAGATAGATAGATAGATAGATAAGATAGATATAAGATAGATAGAAAGATAGATAGATAGATAGACCTGAGATAGATAGATAGATAGATAGATAGATAGATAGATAGACCTGAGATAGATAGACATGAGATAGATAGATAGACATGAGATAGATAGATAGATAGATAGATAGACCTGAGATAGATAGATAGATAGATAGACATAAGATAGATAGATATGAGATAGATGAATAATAAATAGATACGTAGATTGATATATATATAATAGATAGATATTAGAAAGATAGATAGATAGATAGATAGATAGATATATCATAGATAATAGATAAATAGACATGAGATAGATAGATAATAAATAGATAAATAGATTGATATCAGATAGATAGATAGATAGATAGATAGATAGATAGATAGATAGATAGATAGATAGACCTGAGATAGATAGATAGATAGATAGATAAGATAGATAGAGTAGAATAGATAGATTTGAAGCATAAATATAATGAAATTTATACCACATATGATAGTGCTCAAGAAAGAAGATTAGCAATAAGGTAAATTACATTTTTATGCAAAGTTCCAAATACAAAAAACAATATTTAATATAAATACTAAATACTAATAATAATAATTATTATTATTAGACAATTGGTAAATGTCATTAATAATATCCACAGCCACCTTCTTATTAAACAAATGCAATAATACCTGAAACAACTCTTCTTATTATCGTGTATTGATAAAACGATGAAGGAAACTGTATACAAAGGCAAGATCATAAATACAGCAGAAAGCGGAAATCTTGCTCACAAGAGCTTACAGTCTAATCAGGGCTCAGGCCAGTCCGGGGTTTCTGCTGACCACTGAATATACATCTAGACAATCTGTGTGGTGATTACATGGGCGACCTCAGTCCTACATTTAGTGCTGTGAGTGCAGATGATCCAGCAGCAGGTCCACCTAGATATACAGGTCGGGTGCTCCTCACTGCTGGACTGGTTAACCCCTTGTGGAAGGCCTGCACTACTAATCTGCAGGAATGGGTCCTGGGCAGTGGAGGCAGGTTCCCTATGGAAGATCCCATGTCGTGTAGTCAGGAGCCTCCACAGACTCCGAATAGGTCCCTGCAGAGAAGGAGCTCGGGGTAGGACTTGTTTTCCGTTCTCATTTCTCCGGTTTCTTTCTTTTTTTTTTCTTTTCTCCTGGTTTTCAGGCAAATTTTCCTGTGCCATAATGTTATGATGGAAGTCTGGTGAAATGACAGGCCAGGAACAAGGGTGTCTTAATCATCAGCTTCCTAAATTAGTGTAGTAGTCTAAATTGTGTGACTACCCTGAATTCTGTGAGTTTATATGTGTATGAACTGTATATCTAGTACTCGGCTGTGTATTTAGTATATTACTGTTTATTATTGTGTATGTACAGAACCTGCTTCTGTGTGGGTGTGTATCCCTGTGTCTGCTGAGACTGTGTCTACGATGTGTGTATAAGTATGTGTGGATTCCTTCCAGTGTGTGTGATTCTAAGCCTCACGTGTGTGTGTATGTGTGTGTGTATGTGTATGTGTGTGTATTGTGTATGTATGTATATATTGTGTATGTGTGTGTGTATATATGTATGTATAAGTATGTGTGGATTCCTTCCAGTGTGTGTGATTCTAAGCCTCACGTGTGTATGTGTGTGTGTATGTGTGTGTATGTGTATGTGTGTGTATTGTGTATGTATGTGTATGTATGTATATATTGTGTATGTGTGTGTGTATATATGTATGTATAAGTATGTGTGGATTCCTTCCAGTGTGTGTGATTCTAAGCCTCACGTGTGTATGTGTGTGTGTATGTGTGTGTATGTGTATGTGTGTGTATTGTGTATGTATATGTGTGTGTATGTATTGTGTATGTATTGTGTATGTATGTATATATTGTGTATGTGTGTATATATTGTGTATGTGTGTATATATGTATGTATAAGTATGTGTGGATTCCTTCCAGTGTGTGTGATTCTAAACCTCACGTGTGTATGTGTGTGTGTATGTGTGTGTATATATATATTGTGTATGTATATGTATGCGTATGTGTGTGTATGTATTGTGTATGTATGTATATATTGTGTATGTGTGTATATATATTGTGTATGTATGTATGTGTGTGTATGTGTATGTGTGTGTATGTATTGTGTATGTATGTATATATTGTGTATGTGTGTATATATTGTGTATGTGTGTATATATGTATGTATAAGTATGTGTGGATTCCTTCCAGTGTGTGTAATTCTAAACCTCACGTGTGTATGTGTGTGTGTATGTGTGTGTATGTGTATGTATGTGTGTATGTATATATGTATGTATGTATGTATAAGTATGTGTGTGTATGTGTGTGTGTATGTATATGAATTGTGTATGTATATGTATTGTGTATGTATTGTGTATGTATGTATGTATGTATATATTGTGTATGTGTGTATATATGTATGTATAAGTATGTGTGGATTCCTTCCAGTGTGTGTAATTCGAAACGTCACGTGTGTGCGTGTATGTGTATGTATATGTATGTATGTGTGTGTGTGTGTGTATTTATTTTGTATGTGTATGTATGTAAGTATTGTTTATGTGTATGTATGTGTGTATATATGGATGTGTATGTGTGTATGTATTGTGTATGTGTGTGTATATGTATGTCTGTGTGTATATGTGTATATATGTATATATTGTGTATGTATGTATGTATGTATCTATCTGTGTGTATATTGTGTATATATGTATGTGTGTGTATATTGTGTATGTGTGTGTATATGTATATTGTGTACGTATATATATGTATGTAGAGAGAGTATGTTTATACAGAATGTTATTAAACTATAAGGTGTATTCTTTCTTTCTATCTATCTACATTCTATCTATCTATCTATCTATCTATCTATCTATCATCTCTCTATCTAGTATCTATCTATATATCTATCTATCTATCCATCTAGTATCTATGTATCTATGTATCTATCTATCCATCTAGTATCTATCCATCTAGTATCTATCCATCTAGTATCTATCTATCTATCTATCTATCTATCTATCTATCTATCTATCTATCCATCTATGTCTCTATGTGTGTGCTGTGTGCTGACAACCTGCAGATTTCTTAATGAGTGATGGGGTTGGGCTGTTGAGATCTGCCACGGTTTGTGGTGTGAATGCCCCTCACTGAGAAGTTTGGTTCTCTCTCCTGTTCTTGCAAACTTAATGGTATAACCTGTAACCGAACCTCCGAACAGGGAGAGCACAGGCACTAAACACAGAAACATCTAATCACCTCCACTCCTAGCACCCATGCCAGCTGCTCCGGATTATATAGGATTTGTAGCTGCCACAAATCGTGTTAATTATATTTTTATAGCAGTACATTATAGTCTCCTCTAAATGAATGATCTGTGTGTGCAAATTAGACTCTTCTTTTTTATTTGCATTTACAGGAATTGTCTTCTTTTCAGCAATTATCTGCAGGTCGCCCATCAGTTCTAGAGGAGGGGTTTGCCCACTGAGACTGGCACATGCGAGGAGTCTTTAACTTCATAGACTGCACTGAGGTGTAGTTTACTGCAAATACAATCAGTATGAGAGAGATAGCAGTATACAGGGGCATGGACAGGAACCTGAACCAGAGACAGCAAGACTTTTCTCATTCCTTTATTTAGTCGAGATTGTGAACAAACATGCTGAGATAGAAAGATAGAAAGATAGATAGATAGATAGATAGATAGATAGATAATACATAGATAGCTAATAGGGAGATAGATAGATAGATAGATATGAGAGAGAGAGAGATAATTGATAAATAGATAATTGATAGATAGATAGATAATTGATAGATAGATAGATAATAGATATATAGCTATAAAATAGATATATAGATAGATATTAAATAAATAGATAGATAGATAATAGATAGATAGATAGATAATAGATAGATAGATAGATAGATAATAGATAGATAGATAGATAGATAGATAATAGATAGATAGATAGATAGATAGATAGATAGATAGATAGATAGATAGATTAGATAGATAGATAGATAGATGATAAATAGATAATTGTTAGATAGATAGATAATAGATATATAGATAGATATTAGATAGATAGATAGATATTAGATAGATAGATAGATAGATAGATAGATAGATAGATAGATAGATAGATGACTGGCTGACCTTGGCTTGTTTCCATCCATCTCTATCCTAGCCCCAGGAGATTCCATCAGGGAGAGCTCTCCTGGTAATGTCAGAGAGGGCAGTGATGGGGGGAGCTTTCAGTAACTTCCCAGGAGTTACAGGGGGTACAGGGCCATTTGAGGGGGTGGAAGGTGACGGGCTTCAATTTTGTTTGCAAATACTTTAGACCTTATCTTGCTGTTACAGGTAACTTACACCAAACAAAGAGAGCAGTTCATGCCGTGCAAGGTAACCCCAAGCCAGGTCTCAGGGAGTCCACTCAAGCTTTCACACTGCTTGTGACATGATAGAGCAATGTAATGTCAGCTTGTGTCTACAACATAGTAGCCTGGAGTGTAACAGAAATCACCCTTTCACTGCCAAACCTCTGAAACCATTTAAGTCCCCCCTTAGCCGCTAAAGGGTAAGAGGGCTGGCTAGTGGACCCAGGCAAGAGTGGCCCATTGTGTGAGTGGCGCTCTGCTGTCCTGGTCACATACCGCCAGCCTGCAGTGTGAAGGGAGATCTGCACAGGGCAAGTGAAAGTCCCCCAGCCTCCAGAGCTCTCCTTCTGCTGCTCTCCAGGTGACACCTCCATATTATGGATTTTTCTATTGAGTTGGTTTCAGATATTTACAATGTCCTGCTTCATTCTTTATAGGCCAGTCTTATAGTTTAGTGAAGCGAATTAAAGTGGCTGCTTTTATTTGCAATATATTGTGGATACTGGCAGTAGACTGCAGTCATAAATGGAAATCACTGGATAAGTTGATACCTACAGCATGAGAGTGGTGGTAGACTGATGGACTTTCATATAGGGAGCAGAAGTGGAGCCACAGATTGTATATTATATGTAATATATGATATATTATTATAGATCATTGTTTATATAGATATAAGCAGCAGATTTGTATCTTTTTTTTAGCTTTGTGGTATAGGGATATATATATATATATATATATATATATATATATAGTGTGTGTGTGTGTATATTTATGTAGCAGAAGTGGAGCCATTCATTCATTGAGTAGCGACAAATTGTATATATAGATATAAGGATAAGGAGCAGATTTGCATCCATTTTTAGCTTTGGGGTGTAGGATACATTTTGTATATATATATCCACTTGGCTTGATAATGGCCCTGTGAGAGAGCTGAAACGTTGCCTATCAACATGTATTAAATAAATATCACATTTTTTTTTACTTTTTTATCCAATGAGTGCTGCGTTATATTTATTAGGATATATATATATATATATATATATATATATATATACATAATGTTTACTGATTTTTAGTCGGTGTGCAGTACTACAGTAATGCACTTTCAGATAGGTAGCAGAAGTGGAGCCTTTCATTGAGTAGAGACAGATTGTATATAGATACAAGCAGCAGATCTGCATCCCTTTTTAGCTTTGCAGTGTAGGGATCTAATATATATATAAAATTATATATAGATATATATATATTTGCTGCAGTTCCTCTGACTGTGGTAGTAGAGTAGCTATCAGAAGTGGAGCCTTTTATTGTGTAGGCACAGGCTGAGTATATAGATACAAGCAGCAGATCTGCATCCCTTTTTAGCTTTGTGGTGTAGAGATATATTTTGTGTCTCTCTCTCTCTCTATATATATATATATATATATTTACTGCTATTCATCTGAGTGTGGTAATACAGTAATGCATTTTCAGATAGGTATCAGAATTGGAGCCTTTCATTGAGTAGAGACAGATTGTATATGGATATAAGCAGCAGATCTGCATCCATCTTTAGGTTTCAGCTTTGTGGTGTAGGGATCTAATGTATATGTATATATATATATATATATATATATAATGTTTGCTGCAGTTCCTCTGAGTGTGGTAGTAGAGTAGCTATCAGAAGTGGAGCCTTTCATTGTGTAGGCACAGGCTGAGTATGTAGATACAAGCAGCAGATCTGCATCCCTGGGTTCCAGCTTTGTGGTGTAGGGATCTAATATATATATATATAATGTTTGCTGCAGTTCATCTGACTGTGGTAGTAGAGTAGCTATCAGAAGTGGAGCCTTTCATTGTGTAGGCACAGGCTGAGTATGTAGATACAAGCAGCAGATCTGCATCCCCGGGTTCCAGCTTTGTGGTGTAGGGATCTAATATATATATATATATATATATATATATATATATATATATATATATATATGTTTGCTGCAGTTCCTCTGAGTGTGGTAGTAGAGTAGCTATCAGAAGTGGAGCCTTTCATTATGTAGGCACAGGCTGAGTATATAGATACAAGCAGCAGATCTGCATCCCTGGGTTCCAGCTTTGTGGTGTAGGGATCTAATATATTTATATATAATGTTTGCTGCAGTTCATCTGAGTGTGGTAGTAGAGTAGCTATCAGAAGTGGAGCCCCCAGGTTCCAGCTTTGTGGTGTAGGTATTTTATAGATGTATGTGAGATGCTCGCAGCTCTGCAGCTCAGCTCAGTGCAGTAGAAGTAGGTTATAGTGTGACATGCAGCAGACTTGCTGGGATCCCTGGCCTGCCCTGATGGGACATGCTGTCTGTACTGGTATGTACAGTAGACTGGGGTACACTGTTTATATTGATATACAGTAGGCAGAGGATTTGCAGCCATGGCTCTGACCTGAGATGCATTTCCAAGCATTAAAAATTCAGAAGCAAACAATGCGGGCGATTAGAGTGAAGCAGAGCTCTTTGTGTTACATGGGGGGTATTTGGGAAAACATTCAATGTTAACAAACAGCATTTTGTATAATAAACTGATGCAGTCAGTGTTATGGAGCACAAAGCTCACTTTGATTGAGTTAATATCATATCAGCAAATTTCACTGGGAGAAGAATCTCTTCTTTTCTTTGTGTCACAAACCAGCACAGATTACAAATTTTAATGATGTGGGAATGTTTGGTATACAAAATCATGCTTATTTCACTATTAGCAAAAACACGAGCCATTTCTCAACATAAACACCCAGCTGTGTCTATTTTAAAAGCATTTCAATGACAGCTTGCTCTTATGAGCATGCAATCAGCTAATTTCGCTTTTTTCCCTTCTGTGTTAATCAACACTTTCCTTCCTGCACAGCAGAGTACACATAGTGCCGATCCTCCACATCTCTCCCTGTTTATCTAACCTGGAGTCCCACACAGGCCGCTCCCCAAATGTCCTCCACCTAGGCCGGCAGCAGGCCTAGATCCTCCCCGGTGGGCCGCCAGCCTTCTAGGCCTCTGCTCTCCAGATGTATCCAGCACACATGAATGGTGGGAGTCTGTCTGCCACCATTACAATCCGATATATGATTGCTAAATAGCCAATAGTCAGGGTACTGCTGGTGCCCATCCAGGAATACATTCCAGTACCAGAAGTATTACACTAGTATTAATGTGCAGAATAAAGGAAGAAGATGGAGTCATTTCTGCCCTCTGCTTCAAAACAGGTGTAAAGAAGTGTCTATAGTGTGTGCATGATTTACAGACTCCATAGCTATAAATGTGGATCTAAGAGCATCTCATCTATCAGTCTGTCTATCTATAATCTATCTATTATCTATCTATTTATCTATCTATCTATCTATCTATCTATCTATCTATCTATAATCAATCTGTCTATCTATAATCTATCTATCTATCATCTACTATCTATCTATGTATTCTGTACTAAATATCAGTCTGTCTAATATCTATCTATCTATCTATCTATCTATCTATCTATCTATCTATTGTGTTCAAAATATCAGTGTCTATCTATAATCTATCGATCTATCTTATCTATCTATCTATTATCTATCTATAATCAATCTGGCTATCTTTCTACCTATCTCATATCTATCTATCTATACTCTATCTATTCAATATATATATCTATCTATCCAATGTCTATCTATCCTCTATCTATCTATCCATCTATCTATCTATCTATCTATCTATCCAATGTCTATCTATCCTCTATCTATCTATCTATCTATCTATCTATCTATCTATCTATCTATCTATCTATCTATCTATCTATCTCATATCTATCTATATATCGATCTATCTCATATCTATCTATCTATCTATCTATCTATCTATCTATCTATCTATCTATCTATCTTATATCTATCTATTTATCTGTAAACCCTCTCTCTCTTTCTAGCACAGGCCTGCTTATTTCCCCCTGCACCATACATGGTGTGCACAGCTTCAGCCCTTTTCTCCTGCCTGTGACCCGAGGGTCACCCCATTGCTGCCATAGCCCGGGTTACTTCTTTTCTCCCGGTTGGGGTTATAGGGAAGAGGCACAAACACATAGTAAATATCAGGCAGTCGCCCACTGTCACGACACTTAGTCATTAATTTCCAATCACAGAGAGAAGATGAAGAATTGCTAATGAGTATACAAACAAGGCAATGTCTGAGGCAGGCAGTGCACACACAAAGCCTCCATCAGTGACATATCCAGAGACTATAGGAATAATCAAGGCCACTGCATACATAATATTAATCATTACAAGCTGCAATCATCAAGGCGAGATTGGTTGTTCCATCATCTCATGAATGTATAATATTAATCATCCCGTCGTTTCCAGTGTAAAAATCCCAGAACATACAGAGCTTCATCATGCCACAAATTCCACTGCAATGCGGTGCTGCTCTCCCCCGGCAGATGCAGGGTTAACGTGGGGAATAATAAGGGACGAGGCTTTACACCCTACACACCTTCCATTGGAATATCTCCACAACCCCTGGCCTGACGGTGTTTGGATCCCTGGACTGGGGGCGCCATGAGACCAGCAGAGCCTGCCATAGGCACCTGGCAGCCAAATGCTGGTTAAAAAACCAGAAGGAAGGATAAAAGGCAAGACATAAAAGTAACAAGTCGTGCACAATAATGCTGCCAGGGAGAAAGGCGAGGGCTAGCAGCGCTCAGCCATATACCCAGTCCTCAGAAAGTAGTCCCTCGGTTCTTCCACTTTCTTTCCTCCTTGGTTATTTTCTCCCTAAAAGAAAGGTATAAACAAACTTTAATCAATAAGAGAAAATATTGACGTATAAAACTAAGATGGTCCAATACAGTGGGGGAAAGCAATGCTAGATATTTGGTAAAGGGAAAAAAAGGGAGGGGGATCACGTTTGGGAAAAAAAGAGGGGGAGGGGAGGAGAGGTAAAAGGTTCCCTCCCGGATCCCTCCGCAAGCTGAAGAAGTTGGGAGGGGGGAGGGGGAGGGGAAGAAGAATGTCTGGGAGGGTCTTTGTGTAATGTCTTGTCCTCATTGGGTAGGTGTAGAAGAAACGTTCCTGCAGTCAGAGCTCTCCCATTGGTTCCAGCACCCAAAGGTTAAACCAAATTCTTCCTTTTTTTTTAGGCTGGTGTCTCTGGGTCTGGAATTAATTGTAGCTATAGCTGTCTACTCTAGTTGCTGAGAGGGGAGGTTGTTGTGTTTATTTTGAAGGGACATGAAGTAGTTGATTCATTTTCTCCCCTGGCTTCTTGATTATATTTATATATGTATATATTTACCCCCTATAATTAACACCAATATTATGTGCGTTTTGTTTTTTGCTACATGACTTTCCAGTGTTTGGAGACATTGGTGCGACAGAGCCCTCAGCATCGCTCCAGCTACTACTACTCCTTGCTGCAACTTCGCTTGAGTGTCCTGCTTCCATCTTTGTGATATGTTGGACATGGGGGAAAGGAAGGAAGTGAAAATGATCCCCAAGTCATCGTTCAGCATCAACAGCCTGGTGCCTGAAGCGGTCCAAAATGACAACCACCCTCAGCCTCATCATCACCACCACCATCACCACCAGCTGGCACAGCAAGCTCACCACCTCCAGGGCCACCACAGACCGGTGCAGGAAGAGGACGAGCTGGACAAGAGCCTCCTGGAGGTCAAAACGGAGAGCCTACCACCTGGCAAGGTGGACTCAGCCTCCTCGGAGTTGCCTGGAGGAGATGACAAGGACAAGGCGGATGAGAAAAAGGTGGACGGTGGAGGTAAAGATGGGGAGAATGGCAAAGAGGGGGAGAAAAAGAACGGCAAATATGAGAAGCCCCCCTTCTCCTACAATGCCCTCATCATGATGGCCATCCGCCAGAGTCCAGAGAAGCGTCTGACCCTCAATGGCATCTACGAGTTCATCATGAAGAACTTTCCTTACTACCGGGAGAACAAGCAAGGCTGGCAGAACTCCATACGGCACAACCTCAGTCTGAACAAGTGTTTTGTCAAAGTACCTCGTCACTACGATGACCCCGGCAAAGGTAACTACTGGATGCTAGACCCCAGCAGCGACGACGTCTTCATTGGTGGGACCACGGGGAAGCTCCGAAGGAGGTCTACAACCTCCAGGGCTAAACTGGCTTTCAAACGAGGGGCAAGGCTCACCTCCACCGGACTGACCTTCATGGATAGAGCTGGCTCCTTGTACTGGCCTATGTCCCCTTTCCTCTCCTTGCATCACCCAAGGGCCAGTAGCACTTTGAGCTACAATGGGACCACCTCAGCATATCCAAGCCACCCCATGCCCTACAGCTCAGTGTTGACTCAAAACTCGTTGGGGAACAACCACTCTTTTTCTACGTCCAATGGCTTGAGTGTAGATAGACTTGTCAATGGGGAGATACCCTATGCCACCCACCATCTCACAGCCGCTGCCCTTGCTGCCTCTGTGCCCTGTGGGCTTCCAGTCCCTTGCTCTGGTACCTACTCCCTGAACCCTTGCTCTGTGAACCTTTTAGCTGGACAAACAGGCTACTTTTTCCCTCATGTCCCCCACCCCTCCATAACTTCACAAAGCAGCACTTCAATGACAGCCAGAGCAGCCTCTTCTTCCACCTCACCCCAGGCTCCCTCCACCCTTCCCTGTGAATCTCTCAGACCATCCTTGCCAAGTTTCACAACAGGACTAACGGGAGGACTTTCTGATTATTTCACACATCAAAATCAGGGTTCATCAACCAACAGTTTGATACATTAACATCCAGTGGAGCAAGACTGTAAGTGAACATTTTACACAAATTTCAAATTGTACATGGAAAAAAAAGTGATAACTGAATGGAAAAAAAATCAAGCGAACAAAACAAACAAAAAAGACAAGTCCAGGTATTTTTTATGAAGTCCCCCCTTATTTTGTGTACGTCTGTTGAGTCTCTAGGGTTCTTTAATACTGGGATGAGGCGTGGTGTCCATGGGAGAGATATGTGGGAGCACTCTGACCTCTGGGAATCTCCTTTGATCCAACTAGAATGTAGAACTGATTTCTATATAGTGTCAGATTTTTCTTTTCTTAATCAGTACAATGTTCTTATCATTATCATCCTCATTCTCATCACCCTCATCATCCCTCGTGTCCAGAGAGCCATGTCTGCAGTATTATGAGTTTTCATGGACTCTGGATCAATGAATGGTTTATTTGTATTTATCTGTTATAAAAGTACAGCTGCACAATAATTTTCCTTCTATTTTACCATTTAACTTTGTTTCATTTTACTATGAATTAAATACAACTTGGGTTTTGTTTACTTTTAGACCAAAGATTGGGATGTAGAACAATGCAGAATGTACTGATCATTAATGACAAGTCTACAGTAATTCACAGTCTGCAGCAAAAATACAAATGATTAATATTATTATTATTATTTCAATGACTTGAGAGGGAGGGGGGACAACGATACTGCCTTCAATTCGTGTTGTGTATATTATGGTGTATGTGCTCACTAACCGGTCGGTCACCTCCTTTTTTTTAATGTAGTGAAACGTTTAAAAAAAAACGATTGTACTTCTAGGTAATCCTTGCAAAATATGTATAACCCGTGTTGAGTAAAAATGCATCGATTTGAGTGATTGTTATTGTTGTCTTAAGATTTCTTGATTGTGATAATGTGGTCATATGCCCGTGTTTGTCACTTATACAAATGTTTACTATGGACACAGAAATAAACATAGGCCAAATTCATATAGATCATAGTTTTTGTCTTTCTTTAAGTACATAAGAAATTGGGCTATTATATGCATGGAGTTGCCGAATTATATTTCAGGCCTGTGTACTATATGTATGTCTGTATATATATATATATATATATATATATATATATATATATATACTAAACGTAGTAAAGCTTAATAAATCATAAACCTGAAATCTGAAAATAATATATTACACAGTTGAATAAAAGTATATACAATGTAAATTACATGCATTGTGTGAATATATATTTGTGTGTGTATATCTATCTATCTCTATATATGATAAGTTGTAACCTATAGTATAGATATATAAAGTGAGACACACACATATATATACTGATAATACACGTACGTATTTATAGGGTAATTTATGATCAGTAACTTAACTGAACTACCAAGTCTTTTCCTATTACTGCAAGACAATTTTTTACTTTTTTATATGATCGATAGATAGATAATAGCTTAGATATATAGATATTATATCGATTAATAGATACTAATATATATATATATATATATATATATATATATATAGATGGATAGAAATGTGATAGATAGATAATAGATACATAGATTATAGATAGATAGATAAATTATGGATAGATTGATAGATAGATAGATAAATATATAGATAATAGATAGATAGATACTAGATAGATAATAGATACATAGATTATAAATACATAGATAATAGATTATAGATAGATAATAGATAGATAGATAGATAATAGATTATAGATAGATAATAGACTATAGATAAATAATAGATTATAGATAGATAATAGATAGATAGCTAATAGATTATAGATAGATAATAGATAGATAGATAATAGATTATAGATGGATAGATAATAGATTATAGATAGATAATAGATACATAGATTATAGATAGATAATAGATTATAGATAGATAGATAATAGATTATAGATAGATAGATAATAGATTATAGATAGATAATAGATACATAGATTATAGATAGATAATAGATAGATTATACATAGATAATAGATAGATTATACATAGATAATAGATAGATTATACATAGATAATAGATAGATAGATAATGTGGGTTTTGCAGGATCCAGTGTTGTAGTTAGGACCTACAGCTTCATGACATTTTGGGTTTGTGCTCTGTTACTTCTGGTAGGTAGTGAATGTTCCCAGACAACCTGGACTGCAGACCTGGGTAAGAAAGCCCTGCCACTAATTGGGGCCCACAGGGAGTAGCCTGCCTTACAAATGACTCATTTGTCACTGTTGTAGAGTACGAGCTGTGTTCTACATTGATGTAGCGAGCTGCCTGGCCTTACAATGGGGCCTAATGAAAAATAAACTGTGTGCAGGAGATATTATCTGAGTGACACCCTTTCCATCTGCTTTAATAAGGTTCTGCTAGATTTCCTCTTTAACCCTGTATCTGCTGCGTAGGCAGTAGTTCCGTAGTCCACCCCAGGAAAGGTATCTTGTCAGGAATTAATTGTCTGTTGATGCAGTATTAAATCTTATTTGTGGATTTAGCTGATGGGATAACCCGGGTACCAGGCATGGCTTTCTCAGGATTAGCAGCCTACACCGGTGTAAACATGCTTCATGCAGGAATCCATAAAGCTACCATCCCTGATCTCTGACTCTGACTGATATTTAGGTGAAGTCCTCACACAGTCAGCACTGGAAGCAGCTATCTGAGCAAGATTCGTCATTCTTCTGTGTCTTGGACCCACTCCTGCCTTTGGCTTTTAGATAACTGATGAAATATACTGACCAAATACGGTGTGTAGGTGGCTTTTACTTGTGTGAAGACTTCACCTGAAGATCAAGTGGCCCAACTAATTGTGCTGATAACTTTACTATCTCTTTAATTCAAATCTATCTATCTATCTATCTATCTATCTATCTATCTATCTATCTATCTATCTATCCATCTAGCATCTATTTATTGCAGATATGCGCTTGTCTTAGTCAATATACAATTGTTATTGTATGGGAAAAATATAAAATATTGTGTTCTGTCATATAATATATTTTAATATTAAATATATATATATATATATATATATATATAAAAGATGTTTGACAAAATAGATGTTTGACATAAAATGCTCTCCATGAACTTGCTTGTTTGCACTGTGGTGTCAGTAAGGGAAACAAGGACTATACAAGGTGTCATATTTTATCTGTTGGTTTTTTTTTGTTTTTGTTTTTTTTTTACTATTTTTGTTTTTGGAAGTTTTGTGCATTTTTTTTTTTATTTAAAAAATGGTGAGCACCTTTAATAAAGACAAGAGCAGGATATTATGGAGGAGTCTCGGCCCCCGGAGAAGACTTGGACAACCTTGCAGTGTCTCCAAGGATGGGGATCCCCGAACCCTGTTCTGGAAGTGGGTTCAGAAAGGTGAAGGACAATAAGGTTTGGGAATGGTGGCTGGGGCTGACTTACTGGGATTGTCTGACTTGCCCTAGAGGGCGGAGCCCCTGAATATACCTCAAGCAAGAACCTTCCCTCAATAGCAAGGCATCCCTCAAACAGATGGGACCTTCCACAGCTACACGGACAGGCACTGCCAGCCAGGTAAGATGGCACAATGTGAATGTGTTTGTAGTCCCACAGGAAGAAGCCTGGGTATTAATGTCTTTATGTCTTTATTTCATTGCTTCTGGAAGGAAAGAATGTATCAGAATATTTCTCCAACTTTTTAAATTTCGGTTTATTAA